>MJUU01000320.1:15828-30384 GCA_002080025.1 Modiolus philippinarum | reverse complement strand
TTTTTTGTCAATCGATTATTCCTAAAACTCAGCTAAGAGGCGGAATAAGCTCCAAGGATCTTCTTGTAAAAGAAAATACTAGTCGTGTAAAAAATTCATATATAACGTCTAAAAACAGCGACAAACTTGGAAATCTTATTTAATCCTCAGGATAAGCATTAAAATATGCTTATACAGGTCTTGAAAAAAATTATATGCGTCTGAAGTCGAAGACCAACCGACTTTGAGTTCTAGGATGTGATATTATCGAGCTCATCTTTCCACTGAGGAATTTGACCATTACAATTTGAGTGACACGCAACACTACATTTGAATTTCAATGTTGCAAATAACTAAATACCGACGTTACTGTGAATTTACTTTCTGCATATGCGCATTTCGACACTTATGTCTCTTCAGTGCAGATAAAATCTAAACGTTTGGAAGACCATAAACTCAAAGATTATTAAAACTGATAGAGAACAAGTAACAAATAAGGCCCCATTTCGATGAATTTACATGTCGTCTGTGCAACTTGAATCTAAAAATTGGAAAACCTCTGCCAAAATGTTACTCCGTCGAAAGGGTGTATAAGACTGGAGATTGGCTGGTAAATTTCCTGTCCGTACCCATTTGGCAGCGTTATTGATGGATCTCGCGGGAGCAGCCGGGAGGAAAAAAAATCCAAAGTTCCATAGTAAATGTCTACTCTACTATATGAAATAAAATGAAATAAATAACTAGTGAGAATACACAAACCAAAACAGAAACTGAGAAGCCTTTGTGCGTCAATCGATAATTCCTTGAACTCATCTAAGAGGCAGAATAAGCTCCACGGATCTTCTTGATGAAGAAAATACTAGTCGTGTAAAGAATTCATATATAACGTCTAAAAACAGCGACAAACTGGAAATCTTATTTAATCCTCATGATAAGCATGTAAAGTAAGTGAGAACCGAACCGTCAATCCAAAAGCGAACAATCCAAGGACAATGCCAACACCAGAAACAAAAAAGGGAAAAAAAACAGAGACACAACATGGGTACGGCACAGAAAAGAAAAGAAAGATGAAGATGTAAATATGAAAAATAAAGGAAATGGGGTAAATGTCAAGGAGACAACATCCCATATCCATGTTAAAACGACCAAAACCAAACATCTAGGGGTCACCATATGGTCTTCAACACAGTGAGGAACCTCACACCATATAGTAAGCCCTAAATGGCCCCGAAAAGGTAAAAAAGTGAATAAATCAATGGAAACAAACCACATCCAATAACCCAAATATCAAGAAACNGTTTGTCGTCACTGAAAAACGATTTAAATGTATTGCAACAAATGTACGTACATCCTGATTTTTTGAAGGACCATTTGATCAAATACGAAAATTTCTCTTTGATGAGTGTATGCGGTAATGTAATATAGAGGTTAGAAAAAATCATAGCTATCGGCGGAGGTGTATGCTTCATTAACAGATCGAAGTCTTTCCAAAACTTCTACCGAATTTTTAACACTCCAAAAGTAGTTAATTCCCCTGTATTCATAACATTTGTTGCTAAAGTTGATGGCGAGATTTTTTATGGCAGTAAGTGCAGTGATCAATAACACAGGAATATGTAGTTTAGGAAGCCAACACATAGTAGGAATGCTTTTATAATTAGAAGTTGCTTTAAGTTCAGCTGTAGCTATCATGTGATCATCAGTTTGACTTGGTAGCTTGAAATGTACTAGAATTGGTAATTTCATTCCGAAGCACCTCGATGTAATACTTACGTCAAACAACGACCACATTATTGGCTGCTTTATCTGCCGGAACAAATATATACTCTTTTTCCAATTCTTTTAACTTCTGTTTGATTTTTGAAATAGCAGGAATGGTATTCTGCTGCTTATAATGTGTTTCAAAATGATTTATTCGGATATCAACAACTTCCATGCATTTGTTAATGAAAGTGTCTAATGATTTTTTATCCGCATTTTCTCTTTTACACCACTTTTTACAGAATGACATGATGGCTTTTTTAATTACATCACGACAGTCCTTCAAAATTATTTTTGAAGGAGGACGATATTTGGGTCCTTTTTGGAGAAAAGTTTTTACCTCTCNGTCCTGGACGATGTTGAGGTCTCCTGTAATAACATGACCACTAGGTTCATATCGAAACTTCGAGCTTGCACAATTTCAGGTCAAGGGTGAATTTTGATTAATTTCAGTATTTTTGGTAACGGTTGAATAATTAAAAATAAGGTCTCTTGTAGGTTTTTTGTAAGTATATGAAATAATGGGTGGTTCCATATTACCAAAATAAGGAGGAATAAGTTTGATAATTTTTTTAGTCTCTAAATATACTAGATACATCAATAAGATCGATCCCTTTGTTCATATACGGTAAATTAAGAAAATATCTTTTATGGTCTTCAGGTTTATCAATTTTAGGAAACAATTTGTGGTAGCAAAATGCCCTGATTATTCCAGCAGCTTCATACATTGGACTGAAATATGGTATGGTATTGCATTTTTCCAATAAAGTATTTAATTTAACAATAGGAATTGAACATAATTTACAAAGCAAATTATGTCTGCCATTATTTTTAAAGATAGTAACAGGGTCAGAAATTGAAACTGAAGTTCTGTGGTTTTTTTCGTTTATTACGATTGTTACGTTTACCGTGGGATCATTTATTACGTAATTTTTTTGAAACAATATGCTTATACAAATCTTGAAAAAAAATTATATGCGTCTGAAGTCGAAGACCAACCGTGTTAGAGTTCTAGGATGTGATATTATCGAGAACATCTTTCCACTGAGGAATTTGATCATTACAATTTGAGTGACACGCAACACTACATTTGAAATTCAATGTTGCAAATAAGGCCCCATTTCGATGAATTTACATCTCGTCAGTGCAACTCGAATCTAAAAATTGGAAAATCTCTGCCAAAATGTTACTCCGTCGAACGGGTGTACAAGACTGGAGATTGGCTGGTAAATTTCCTATCCCTACCCATTTGGCTCTGTGATTGATAGATCTCGCTGGAAGAGCCGGGAGGAAAAAAAATCCAAAGTTCCATAGTAAATGTCTACTCTACTCTACTATATGGAATGAAATGGAATAAATAACTAGTGAGAATACACAAACCAAAACAGAAACTGAGAAGTCTGTGTGTCATCCAAAAGGTGGGGAGGATGAGTTGACGTTTTTTTTTTTTTTTTTTTTTTTTTTTTTTTGTCAATCGATAATTCCTAAAACTCTGCTAAGAGGCGGAATAAGCTCCAACGATTTTCTGGATGAAGAAAATACTAGTCGTGTAAAAAATTCATATATAACGTCTAAAAACAGCGACAAACTTGGAAATCTTATTTAATCTTCAGTATAAGCATGTAAATATGCTTATACAGGTCTTGAAAAAAATTATATGCGTCTGAAGTCGAAGACCAACCGAGTTAGAGTTCTAGGATGTGATATTATCGAGAACATCTTTCCACTGAGGAATTTGACCATTACAATTTGAGTGACACGCAACACTACATTTGAAATTCAATGTTGCAAATACAAAATGTAAGGCCCCATTTCGATGAATATACATCTCGTCAGTGCAACTCGAATCTAAAAATTGGAAAACCGCTGCCAAAATGTTACTCCGTCGAAAGGGTGTACAAGACTGGAGATTGGATGGTAAATTTCCTACTCTACCCATTTGGCCCTGTGATTGATAGATCTCGCTGGAGCAGCGGGAAGGAAAAAAATCCAAAGTTTCATAGTAAATGTCTACTCTACTCTACTATATGAAATGAAATGAAATAAATCACTAGTGAGAATACACAAACCAAAACAGAAACTGAGAAGTCTGTGTGTCATCCAAAAGGTGTGCAGGATGAGTTGACGTTTTTTTTTTGTCAATCGATAATTCGTAAAACTCAGCTAAGAGGCGGAATAAGCTCCAAGGATCTTTTTGATGAAGAAAATACTAGTCGTGTAAAAAATTCAAATATAACGTCTAAAAACAGCGACAAACTTGAAAATCTTATTTAATCCTCAGGACAAGCATGTAAATATGCTTATACAGGTTTTGAAAATATTATATGCGTCTGAAGTCGAAGACGAACCGAGTAAGAGTTCTAGGATGTGATATTATCGAGAACATCTTTCCACTGAGGAATTTGACCATTACAGTTTGAGTGACACGCAACACTACATTTGAATTTCAATGTTGCAAATAAGGCCCCATTTCGATGAATTTACATCTCGTCAGTGCAACTCGAATCTAAAAATTGGAAAACCGCTGCCAAAATGTTACTCCGTCGAAAGGGTGTACAAGACTGGAGATTGGCTGGCAAATTTCCTGTCCGTACCCATTTGGCCCCGTGATTGATGGATCTCGCTGGACCAGCCGGGAGGGAAAAAATCCAAAATTCCATAGTAAATGTCTACTCTACTCTCCTCTACTCTACCACAGGGAACAGTCACCCTTGAGGAGACAGGCGCCGCAAATGTTGTAGACATATGCAAACCTCGTCCTCGTTTACCAGCCAGGTTACTACAGAAAGGTACAAAATATTTTGCACTTCAAATTGCAAAAGCACAAATATTATTTATTTGCTGCAGTGCAACGTTTGTAATCTTAAATACGTGGGCGAGTCAAAGCAACCATTCCACAAACGTCTGAATGGACACAGAAGTGATCTTAGTAAAAAGCCACTTCTGCCCTTGAGTCAACACTTCAGGTTGTCAGACCACAGTATAGAGAATTTCAATAGAATGAAAATCCTCATCATTGAACAGAACGGCCAATGGAGTGATTCCCAACGTGAAGACCGAGAAAGATTTTGGATTTAAGATTTCCGAGTTTTACATCCTGACGGAATAAATAGAAAACAATAGACCTATAAAGTCAACTAACGATGTATCTTCAAGTTATAATATATCTTATACTTAGCCATAGTTTTATTTATTTATTATATTTTTTATTTCTATAGTTGACACTTTCAATTTGTCTGAGTTAGGCTAATTGAACTGTAAATGTTTCATTTCAAACTTGTATGTAAAAAATTTGACGTTATGTGTACACTTATAATTATGAAGCTACATTTTCTATTTACCTGTGTGAAAGAAAAAAAATTTTGACATTCGATGTATAATGTCCCAGTATTGTTGAAGTATGTACTCATCAATCGCAATTATATTTTAGTGTGTTTAAGACACCGAAGAAAGTCATTTGTTGACTGAAAATTTTGTCACATTATTTTTAACAACTTTTATATATTTTATCGATATCGTTGCACTATCTTCTGGACTTATATAATTATTTTGTTTGTGCTGCATTGTCCTGTATCGACGATCCGATATCCATTAAGTTTTCTAATTGGTAGTTTTCTCAGACTCTTTATATATATATATACGGTCTGTATGGTATATGCACGGTTAGTTAATTTCATGTTTGGCGAGAGCGTAGCTAGAATCAGTTATTCAATTTACCGACTGTGTATATACCAAAATCATACTATGTAGTGTGTTTATCCTACCAAGAGTTCAGTATATTGTCAAATCGGGACGTTTCTATACAGTGACGCCATGTAATGGTTTTCGCTAACGGTATATTCCTCAGTCACAAGATTTGGTCATCAAATTCAGTGCTTTGACCAAATAACGTTTTAGGAACTTGTTTCTTCATCGAGTGTCCACAAGTGCCCACAAGTATAAAGTGGTATAGTGTTTTACACTGTTACATTTCCCCCTGTCCGCTAATGAAGAAGTATATAGTTTTACTCTGGTTTCATTCTGCTCAGCTTAGTAGTACAGATTTGGTATTTTATATTATTGATGAATCTTCACAGGGATACGGGTTCAAAGTCCCTGCTTGTGTCTATATCTCCTGTCCTTTATCCCTGTGAAGTCGGACATCTAGAAATGCTATGGTATTCCGTGATAAGGAATCAACTAGAAGGATTTACCATGATATTTTACTTCAGCAGAATGTATAAATTTACCCTGATTTCTTTTCCCAACCACCAGTGTAGAATTTGCGCATATTTTTATTCTTCGTTTAATTATCCTCTCTGCTACTTTGGCAGTGATTTCAAGTTTATGGGTTTTTTTTTATTATTAACTCTTGTCCAATGACTAGTTTACAGAAATGTTTCTACTTGAAATTCCATTTATTGGGCATGGTACGTATTTCTTTAAGTATCAATTTAAAAAAAGATAAAAAAATATACGCGATACACGAGTGCATTGGATGTTTAACTTATTTTTTATACTCAGCTATTTAAAATTTCTATTCTTGCATTCAATGCGAAAAATCATTTTTTTTATTCCTTTTTTCAAATCAATTCCGAAATAAATATAATGAAAAAATTTGAAATGTTAATTTTTTGCCCGATAGTCGCTTTCGCCTATAATTTGGACATTGCACAAGGGTAACAATTTGCCATCTTCAAAAGATGCAAACAATCACTCCTTTGCCCGCTCAATCAAAAACCAACTTTAACAAGGACTCTTCACGTTCAGAACATCGATGTCAATATTTGCCTTCACAAGTCATTACTACAAACTTAAGACTAATGATACATATTAGGCATTTTTCTCATCAAATGACGTAGAAGCAGGTCCCGTGAGACGTTGAAACCACGAAAACGTGTTTTACACTTACGTAACCGTGAATTGAAAGTAGAAAATGGGACAATAGAAATACGTGGTCGACAAACCAACAGATTTTTATGTTCTTATAATTTGGCACATGCAAAATGTGGACATTCTCACTCATACGTACCAAAACACACATGCCGAATAATGGCCTTGACCATGAATGTATGAAGTTCAGGGATTGAAAGAGAAATGTTTTAGTATTATGTTACTTCTTCCGTATGAAAGAATGCATTGTATATATAACTTAACAATTTCATCCAGAAAGAAAAATTTCATTTTTGATATAATCTGTTGTTGAATAGTATATTTACAAATTAAATCTAAACAATTCAGAATATAAGTAAAAAAAGGTTTCAAAATTGGAAAAAGTTTATTGATAACTCAAGGTAAAATTTCGAATGAATTGTTCTAAGTATGAGAAAAATTCAATGAAACAGAATAATCTGTAGAAAATAACTGTTTCGTATGTTTTAATTTTCACCTGCTTTAAGCAATGAAGCTTTGTCCTTTTTGGATTTCTGTTCTTGGTAACTCTGGTCGGTAGTTTTGATATTACTATCATTTTGATTCAAAAAGGTAGATATTTGGCGTACGAACAACCTATTTTAAAGGGAGCCAGGACTTTATAAATTACATCATGGTTGAATTTTATATTTTAGGTGTGCACCAGAATGTTTGAAGTTTGGTAAATTTACTCATGCTGCAGATGTATGGAGTTATGGAGTAACTCTGTGGGAAATGTACAGCTATGGAGAACTGCCTTTTGGAGATAAAAAAGTTATGGAGGTGCATATTTGCATGTACAAGTCTTAATTTAGTCACAAACTTCACCAATTCCTTTTTTGGGGGGGTCAGATTTTTATGTATTTTTGTCTTTAGATATTTTAGCTTATCTGACCAAAAGGGAAAGTGTGAGCTATTGACGTCATATTGCGTTCGCCAACTGTCGTTTCAAATTTTCACATTTTCATCTCCTCTGAAACCACTGAAGGAAATACAATCAAACTTTACAGGAATGATAAATTGAAGGTCCTTTACAAAGACTCCTCATTTCGGTCCGATCCGACAAACAACATTGTCACCAGCGCGGAACTTAGTTTCTTGATTAGTTTTAAAATGGGACCCTATGTAATCATCTGCCCTAAAGCTATGGACGAAAATTATACTACCCTGAAATGGAATGCTGTTTAAAAGGTCGTTTACAAAAATTTGACATTCCTCTCCGATTCGGAAAAAAAAACATGGCCACCAGCACGTTTACCAGGGACTCTGTGGAAAAACCACTATTTTCATCATAGGCTCTTAAATTATTGGAGCTAATTAAAATAAACTGCACAGGTATGATGAATAGAACGTTCTTGACAAAGATTGCTCAATTTTTTTTCCGACTGGACAAAAAATATGACCGCCAGCTCAGAACATTGTTCAACATTGGCCCTATGTAAAAATCCACATATTCATTGGCTTTTGCTAGTGCCGGTACCAAGTCCGGCTGTCCCGAGTACCTATCGTTGTCTACGTTTGTCTTTTGTCTTATACGTGTTTTTCTTGTGTAGTTCCCATGCAAATTATTGCATGTGATTATAATTTTCAGCCATTGTAGGTGTTTCCTGTTATCCCTTTTTTTAACATGGTTTTCTTTTTTGCACTTTGGATTTCATTTCAGGGTAAGTCTGTCGAAATGCGCATATGCAGAATCTAAATTCATTCACAGTTACTTCGGTATTTTATTATTTCATCATCTGCTTTAAAACTTTGGAACATATCTGCAAACGAATACCGAAGCAAGAACTAGGAAAGGGGGAATTCTAAAATCATAAATCATAAAACACGACAATTCACATCCAACACGAACCAAGAAAGCATGAAAAAGACAAAAGAAGCTAAAAAAATGGACAAGAACTCTACATAACTAAAGCACTAGCAGTGTGAATCCCTACAAAAACTGAGTCGTCATCAGGTGATCTGTTTCACGCATGACACCCGTCACATTGCCATTGATGGGTCCGGTTTTGTCACAGTTGTTGTTTTTAGTCCGTAATAAACTCTAGATCTACCCAAGGATATCTATTCTCATTTGTGAAATAGAAACATTGTAACGGTCTGTCAAATCGTGGTGACGACCGTTAAACTTCAGTAGTGACATTTGCAACAGTGCCTGAACATACCCTTGATGTATGAGATTTTGAGACAGTAATTTCGCTCTGTTGACAAAATCTCTATACAATCTACAGGCACTGCAATAGCGAATGAGTTGTGAAATGTACACGCCATATGCCAGAGATGTGTAATATTACTGCTCACAAATGGGAAGTTCACTATTGGAAAGAAGAAATCATCACGTTTGTCTTAAAGTTTTGTTTTCAGACGTCCAGAGCAAATATAAATAAACTGCACTGGAATGATGTGTGAAAGGTTCATTTCGCACTGATTTAAACATGAACATGACTGCCAGCACTGAACCTGGTTGAACTATGAGACCCGTTGCAAAAAATATTTCAATTACCTGCTCTCAAACTATTTAAGCAAATGAAACTAAATTATACTGGAATGATGTATGGAAGGGCCATTACAAATTTTGCTCAACTGTTCCGATTTGACAAAAAACATGGCCACCAACATGAATAATAATTAAACATTTGTCCGTATGGAAAACTTATCGTTTTTGTCATCTGCTCTGAAACTATTGAAAGAAATTTAACAACTAAACTGTTGTGGAATGATGTAGGAAAGTAATTAAGTTACCTATTTTGATTATAATTGACAAAAACATGACCGTCAGCACATATCATCCATAGTTAAACATTATCCTCGTTAGAAAATCATATTTTGATCATCCCTAAGAAACCTTTTAAGAAACCTCAGCAAAACTTTGCCGAAACATGATATAGAAGGTCGTTAACAAAAATTGTTCATTCTGTTTGAACCTGAAAAAAAAACAATTGGCTGCAAGGGCTGTACACAGTTTAACGTTGGACCCTACTTGAAAATCAATATTTTCTTGCCCTGGAACTATCTATCCGAGTCTTTTTCAAAACATCAAAATATATAATAAAACAATAGACTATTTACAAAAAACTACACTACAAAACTTAATTTAATTGGTAATTGGCCCTATGTAAAAATCCACATGTAGGAGATTGTAACCGCATTAGACTGATCATATATCTTTTGACTGAACTTTTGTGTCTGCTGAAGTGTCACAAAGTTCAAATTTCGTATACACAGGCAACCCTTGATGACTCGAACACCAACTGGACCGATGAAAACAGTTCGAGCTAGTGGGTTGTTTGAACTATCGAGGTCGAACAATGTTTAAATTCGAAAAAAAGGTCTAGAAAAAGGGTTTGAGACAACCATGGTGTTCTGACTTATTGCAGTTCTAGCCATTTAATTTCTACTGTGAAATTTTTGTAGTATTTTATTTTATGACAGCAAACGAAGTTTAGGTAATGTAGATTTCATTCTATCTGTCTGTGTATCTGCCCGTTTGTATGTCTGTCCATCCACTCTTCTGTCTGTCGGTCCTTTCGCACAAAGTGCGCCAATTCATCTTCCAGATTTTTACAGGAGACCTAAAACTTTGCTAGGATTTATATATGCATTAAATATGTGTAACAAATATTTTGATTGCATTTCTAAATTTTTCCGAATTTTTCAAAATTTTTGAACGAAGTCCTTTTTCCACAATACTCTTTAAACATGGTACCAATTTTGGTAAATCAGCTCCTATTACAGGTTTAAAACAAGAGATCTGAAAGTTTACATTAATTTGTTTTTATATTTATTGAGCACATACACCTCTTATTTTGGTTGAATTCTATAATTTTGTATTCTGGATAGTACAGATAATTCAATTTAAAGTAGTTGAATTAACTTTTGTAAACCGCTTTACTTTCTAGGGTACATTGTACTCAAACATACTACAGCCGGGGGTATTCATGTCTTTTTTGGGAAAGTTGTAGTTGTACGTATGAATGCATCTGCATATATTTTTTTAGAAAATTGAAGTTTTATTTGAAATATCGATATTCATATATAAATACCGTTTATATTGAAATATGACCTGAATAATTCTCGTATGTTTGTATTCCTGGTCATGACAAACGTATGATTTCTACAAGGTTTATTTAATTAAAAATACGCATTTTCATCCATGCTTTATTGTGTACAAAATAAGATTGATCCTATTGGTCAAATAATAGAACTGGTTATTACAGTGGTAATACAGTTTGTGCGGTTATGCGGATGTAAACTTGGATTCTATTGGCTGATTAACCACCTGCTAAATAACCATGTCCGCCATACACAACAAGAAAATCAATAATCGAATAATCGTGATAATGTAGTGTTTCACATTAACAAACATGCAGTAAGCATAGAAAAATAAACGCATCGACATTAAACATAGTTTACTTCTACGTAATGTAACAGTAATTTCAGCCTGAAAATTAAAATACGAAAAAAATCTATATTTGGAATAACATGTAAATTATATGAAATGTTTTATCTGCGTTCATTTCCAAAGGTTTCCGCTCAGTTACAATCTTTATACAACTTGAAAAATCAATAAATCACTCGGTTGTGTATTGTTCATGTTACGCTGTCAGTTGGTATAGTGTTTATTTTTAGAATCGTGTAGTTAAATGTTGGTCATTTTGTAACTATCGTTTTCGTAGTTTAATGCAAACCGTTAAACCGTTAGCATAACCGCACAAAAATGTTATCATGCATTGAACCAACTAACATGATTATTTAAATAGTGTCGAAAACGGTTGAACGGTGAGGCTGACGCCTTACCGTTCAACGATTTTCGACACTATCTAAATAATCATGTTAGTTGGTTCAATGCATGATAACTTATATTACTTGTTAATAATGCAACATTTATACTTCAATAGGTAATACAGTTTGTGGAGGATGGTAGAAGACTGGACAAACCAAGTGCCTGTCTTGATGTTGATTATATAAAAATGCTTAGATGCTGGGAAGCAAAACCAGCTGACAGACCTACATTTCATGAACTTTATAGACATTTTGAAGAAGGAGTAGAATATGTTGACATCAGAAAATTAAGAATAATGAGGGATGCAAAGTAGAAGAAAATGAACACGATTCACATTCACATTTCTAATTCTTATTTCAATGATCAAAGCTCATAATGTTATTTGTCATAGATGTCATTTTACTCATTTATTTCAAAATTTACTTTATGCATGAATGTATAAAAATAACTACATAAATGAAATACCAAATGTTTTCTCAATACATGTATTCTTTCACTGATCTATTTAGTGAAGATTCATTTTACTGTTGTAGAGAGACTTAATAATTGATGAAATTAGAAATTCTAAACTTTTCCACACATGGACATATGTCTTACAGAAGCATAAAGATAGCTTTCTCTCTTATTATAATTATCATAGAGGATCAGATGTAAAATTGTTTTTACTTTCAAAAGGAATTATGTTTGTATTATTTAACATTTTAATTAGGCATGATGGTAAGGAACGACAGTCCTAAAGAGACGTAAGTTGTTGAAATTGCCATCTGTAGAAATAAAATCTATATGGAATATAGGACATTTTGTTTTTGAAAGAGCGGGCTTGCTTGATACGTTACGCCATGATAAAGTCCGTATAAACTAGAGGCTCAGAGACTGAGCCCGTATCGCTCGCCTGACAAAATACTTCTATGCAATGTATGACCAAAAAATGATGTTTTTGCCAATGGGGTCTAATGCTTAGCCATGTTCTCCATTGGCACCCATGTTTTTTGTCTGATACTATTGAAATGAGTATTCATTGCAAAGGACCTTCTTTACATAATTTCAATACAGTTTAGTTAAATTTGCTTCAATAGTTTCAGAGAAGATTATGAAAAGTATGATTTTCCCATAGGCTCCAATGATAAAATATGTTCCTCCCTGGTCCCATGTTTTTTAACATATCAGAATGAAATGTGCAATCTTTGTTAAGGATATTTCAATACATAATTCATGTATTGTTTGGTTGAATTTGCTTCATTGGTTTCAGAGAAGAAGATGATAATGTGATTTTTCCCATCGGGTCCATTGTTAAGCCTAAGTTCTGCGCTGGTGGCCATTTTTTTTTATCGGATCAGAACGAAATGAGCAATCTATGTTAAGGATCTAGTATATTGTTCCTATAAAGTTTGGTTTAATTTGCTACAGTGGTTTCAGAGGAGAAGATGAAAATCTGATTTTCCCCCATAGGGTCCAATGTTAACACTAAGTTCCGCATTGGCGGCCATGTTTTTTATCGGATCAAAACAAAATGAGCAATCTTTTTGAAGGACCCTCAGTACATCATTCCTGTAAAGTTTAGTTGAATTTCCTTCAGTGGTTTCAGAGGAGAAGATGAAAATGTGATTTTTCCCATATGGTCCAATGTTAAACCTAAGTTCCGCAAGTAGTAATAGGGTAGTCTGCTTCTGCATTCTGATTGGTTGACAGAATCACGTGACCTCGCCCTCATTAATTATGCAAATGAGTCATATCCCTGTCAAAAGTGATTGACAGATCAAACACCAAAAAAGTAAGTCATCATGAAATTTCATGAAACCCATACATTAATGTCAAGAAAAACCACAGGGAATCCACCTTACCATGTAAGAAATATCCCCAAAATTATTTATTCACATACACGATAAAAGTGTCAAAAATGATTGATCACATCAAACAGAAAAAATGTCAAGAAAAAATGGAAAAATGCATCTTAATGTTATAGATAATCACCTGTCATGTCATCGGTAATAAAAATGTCAAAAATGATTGACAGTTCAAAGGACAAAAAAGTTGGAACCGCAATAATATCCCATATATCAATGTCTAAGAAAAATGTAAAAAATGCACCTTATTTTTATGGATAATATAAATGTCATTGGATCTAATAATAACCAAAATAAGACTTAAAATTACATGTAAAAAAACATTAATTTTGAATCGAAAATTGCACCACTGTATAAACGTATTAAATACGATTATATGCGTCTCGTATTAATATATTATCATTAAATGTTAATTAGGTTATAAAATTATGAATAAATTTGTGCTTAATTATATGCTCATACTGTAATATTATCATGTCAAAATGTTTCATACAAATATAGAAATCTAACGATCTTATTAAAACCATTTCGTATCGTCACACATGAGTAATTTCGCCCTAAAATGCACGTCTAAGTGGTATATGGCCTTATAATGGATTCTGTGTGTCTAGAAGTCGTTTGGAGGCAATTTCGCATCGTCACGCCTGAGTGATGTTGCCCTTAAAAATGACATTTTAGATATATATGGGCTTATTATCGATTCTATGTATGTCTAGAAGTCTCTTGGAGCCATTCTGGCACCGTCACGCATGAGTGATTTTGCCTTTAAAAACTGCAGTTAGGTCACATACCGGTTTGTTTTTGATTTTATGTTTGTCTACGGGTCTGCTTGAGTTATTTTGGCACCGTCACGCATAAGTGATTTTGCCCTGAAAAGTGACATCTTAGTCATATATGACCTTATTACCTATTCTTTACGTCTCTAGAAGTCTTTTGGAGCCCTTTTGTCATCGTCACGCAAGAGTGAAAACGACAGTTCAGTCACATACCGACTTGTTTTCGATTCCATGTGTGTGTTTAAGAGTCTTTTCAGCCGTTCATCTCAGAATACTTACATAGAAATATAGCATTCAAGTATTTGCAAAATTATTGTTGAACGCCTTGTCATTATTTCAACTTAGAGGTTGTAAATTAATAGAAAAAAATAATGATTATGTGTACACATATGGTTACTCATTTTATGATACACAATCAACATAGAAGTTTCACATCTCTGAAAATTGTATTTTAAACAATCGTGTCTACAATCATACACCTTGAATGAATCGACAATTGCACAATTTCAACACTGCGAAAAGA
>MJUU01000318.1:314704-344228 GCA_002080025.1 Modiolus philippinarum | reverse complement strand
AGGACAAGAACAAGTTAATAAAAAAATACAAGGAAGAGAAGAAAGAAGCAATTATGGAAGAGACAACGAGTTTTGATTGCCACGGGAAAGGGGGAGAAATGGGTAGGGACAGGAAAATTAGCCTTCTATACGAGTCCCAGAGACCCTGCTCTCTTTAGACAATATAGAAGGAGTCTTTATACTGCATGGAGCGTTGCATTTTTCCACACAGTTTGGCTACAATGGTTCGCGGTCAGGCTTTCTGTATTATGACCTGACTGCCCCGCATGGACAGGGCATTCCCGTATCCACAAACTGGGGACGCGCCCGGTAGCTCTGTAGCCGGAGCGACTGAAAACCGATTCAGGTTCCGGGAATTTGAAATAAAACATACATTTTATTACCTCAAGACTTGACATGTTTTTCTTAGAATTTTATATACTTGTTGCCCTTTTTAATATCATATAATTTAACGGTGTTTTAGGACTTTTTTGCTAAAATTCCAAGTTAGGATTAGCTTGATTAACCAGAATGTGAATCGAATGTAGATGAAGAATTTATACAGTTGTAGACAGTAGCTATATGATTAAAAAAAACGGTAAAATACTGAACTATATAGAAATCAGAATATACTATGTATGGCAAATTAGTCGAATGAATAATAATTCATCTCTAGGACAAGAGTTGAAATTGAAAAACACTCATACAAGAAGTGAAATTGAACACCGATAGCTACTTGATGAGAAAAGAAAATTTAATCAATGAAAACTCACACATACTGATTTTTTGAAAGTTGCTCGAATCTTCGATTCTTGACAACTGAAAAAACATGTTGATAAAACAGAAAGCAGTAAGACAATGTAACACATATTCAACCGCGAATTTCATTCTTACCATAACTAAGACAATACTTCTTGTGGCATTTGAGTTTGTCAAGTCTGAGATATGACTCAATAACTTTACTCACGAAAAAAAAATAAGACTTCATGCGAGCTGTTACTACTAGAACGATTAGAACTGTAAAAGTGTCTGAAAAATTCAACTAGCCTAATCCAAGAACTTTAAAAAATGTTTAGGGCAATTGCATTTTTTGCCTTGTACAGTGATTATTAGTAACAAATAAAGTACTTTTTAAGTCACCTACCGGCGATAGCCGAAGGGTTTAGGTTTGCGCTCTGTCCGTCCGTCCGTCCATCTGTCCGTTTGTCAGTCACGCATCAGTTTTCCGCACTTATTTTCTAAACCCTTGGAAATGTGTGTGAGTCTGCCTTAGTGAGACCAAGTTTAAGTTTGGTTCCTGTCCACTGATTTTTCTAAAGCATAGCAGGCATTGATCTCATATTTTGTATGTGAGTCTACCTCAATGAGTTACAAAGATAAATTTGGTGTGGGTCCACTGATTTATTGCAGAGTTATGGGCCTTGGACTTTTAACATTTTAGTAAAATGTCAGTTTTCCGCATTTTTTTCTAAAGCATTGCAGGCATTGATCTGATATTTTGACAGACCAAGATAAAGTTTGGTTTGGGTCCGCTGATATTTGGCAGAGTTTTGGGCCTTGGAATTTGAAAATTTTAGTAAAATATCAGTTTTCCGCATTTATTTTCTAAAGCGTTATATGTATTGATCTGATATTTTGTGTGCGAGTCTACCTTTATGAGTTACAGACCGAGTTAAAGTTTGGTTTAGGTCCACTGATGTTTGACAAGAGTTATGGGCCTTGGACTTAGAAAACATATTTTACCATTTATGCTAGTGTAATATAGCCTTGTTCTACCGGTAGGGTACTTGGTATTGCCTTGCAATACGATCCACACTGTTAATAATGAAGTCAATGAACATGTTTATGATGAACAATGATGGCCTATGCATGTATAACTTCTCCACAAGTAAGTTTTATTGAATAAGATGACTGTTATCCAAGTTTTACATTTATATGTTAGCTGTTATTGACTGTTAGCTGTTATCACTTATTTGAATTATCTGTTATCTGTTATAAGAAAAATCAATTTCCTGTTAGACAGTTATGGGACCCCCCTTTCCCCCTTCTTTGAAAAAAAGCATGAGAACAAAGCCAAATTCATGTTCCAGTTACTCTAGTTTATATTGTTTCAATTGAAATTCATGTCCATTTCAAAAATACATAAAAAGGTATCTTTTATTTTGTCTCCTACTGGGTTTCAATATGCTTAAAGTTAAAATCTTTCATCATAAAACTACTATACATATTGATTTTAATGTTACCTGTCAGTAATCTGTGACAAGTCTAAATATAGATTTCATACTGAAATGGACATCTCTATTCATTGTTTACCTATTGCATGCATTGAGACATGTACAATATTCAAATGGCTAATCACATGATTCTTATAAATTTACATAAATGGCACATGTTTTTGTTTACACAGGAAGGGCCATTTATTCTTGTACATGAACTCCCTCTGTGAAAATCATGCATAAAAAAATAAATTAACATAGGCACCTAATGGGCATCTTTTTAATTATGGGAGAAAAAATTCTGAAACTAATAGTCAGAGTGCATTCAATAGATATATGAAAAGAAAAAATTGAAAAAATCAAATTTGGAATTTGGATTTTGAATTAATTTTTTATGGTGGGTCTATAGAAATCAAACGGACAATATCTGCTCCATTGTTTTACAAACGCAACTAGTTAATGCTAGTGGTCTGTAATTCGACGGTTCTGAATGGTCTTTACCTGGCTTTGGAATAGGTAAGATTGTAGCTTGTTTCCACATGGATTCGCCGGACTTCCAAATATTATTAAACAGAGTTAAAAGAATTTCAAGTGCTGTTTCTGGAAGATTTTTGAAAAGCTGGTAGTGTACCTCGTCGGGTCCACATGCTGTGTCATGTGCCTTACCCAACGATTTTCTTAATTCACCCATAGACGGTTATATTCTTCCGAATTATTAGAAATGAAGTTAAATTTTGTTTTTTTCTTTTTGTGTTTTTATTTTCTGAAATCTTGGACCTAAGTTTTTGGAAGACGAGTGTTTTGAAATGTTGGACCTAAGTTTTTGGAAGACGAGTGTTTTTCAAAAGTTTCTCCAATTTTATTAGCAATGTCCTTTTCAGATGTTAAAATATCTTGCCCTGGTTTAATGTGATGAACATTGGCTATTCTATTTTTCCCTTTAATTTTTTGTACCATATTCCATACTTTGTTCATTGAGGTCGTTCTGCCTTTTTACGAGTTTTTAAGGCGTCTTGGCAGTCATCATCAAACCACGGTTTTCCTGGAGGTTTTGGATTGGGAGAGGTCTTAGGTATAGTTTTATCAGCTATGGAATTTTGATTGTTTGTCCTTTTGCTTTAATATAACCATTTTTTATTCCTTTTAAATTAAATGAGATGAAAGTTTCCATTTTTCATCAAGTTCTTTTTCCATTAGTTCAGTATACTGATCAACACTTTCGGAAGTGCTTTATTCTGAATTTCGTTTTATTAGTTTTCTTTTTTTGTTTCATCGATTTTATTCCCATGTTTGGTTAATCTAAATATCGTTTTTTTTCAGCTTGCTTTTTCCCGTATTAAGCCTTCAAATGTGAGGATCTCTACTTTTTCCACTAAGTCGTGCCCGTGAATTAACTGCGACTTGCAGTACATAACACAATTCTGATTATATGTTTACACATCTTATTTCCTTACTAGGCCTGTATTCTTTATAGCCAAAATTTTGCGGTTTTACATTTTTGATATTTGGATGTGTTGATTCTTTACAAGCGTTACACATAAATGCATCGCATTCTTGATATTTAAATGAAATCTGTATCAATTAGTCATTACAACGAACAGGAATTTGTCCTTTGTGTACAGATCGAGCAAACACCATATTATATATATTTCCATCAAAATATGACTTACATCGTGTGTATATATGTTAAACATTTGTTAAACATTTGTTAAATATATAAACTTAAATGTACAAGTTGAAGAGTGAAATTTATGGAAGGAAATTTCCTGTAGACAATTCAAACTTATTTTCCACAAAAATAAAAACAACAGCACGAAAGCATACACATTGGAAACAAAATCACCAAAGCGACAGCAAAGACCACATCACTTCAACAAAGTTAGACTTTGCCAATACACATACTACAGTATTAGCACCTTTCTAAACAAAGAAAGCTGTGGTGGGTACACATGCTTTAGAGAAGGCTTTAAATAATCTCCTGAATAGAGCACCAAACTTCAAGTTAAAGGTCAGATTACTAGTATACGCCATAATCAGTGCGTGTTATGTCATGAATGTTTAAAATAGGATCTAATGAAGATGAAGATGTATTGTATCATTTGTAATAGGTCAGATAATACGCCATAATCGGTGCGTTTCATGTCATTAACGTTTAAAAAAGCATCAAAATGTATTAAACCATTTCATCTAGGAGTCTTTTCAAGTCGGAGAACGCTCTGCTAAAGGTTTTGTCTCTGCGGAAAAAGACACCTCAATTTTTTGCGCATGAACTGTGGATTACTTAGATCAACACTTAATAATACCTTCATGCTTTTTCCCAATTTATGTGATACTTTAGTAAGTCATGGAATAGAATAAGCTTCCATTTCGTGGTGTTTCAAACGACCGAAGTTAGCAATTGATTCTATACAACAGAAAGAGGAAATGACATGAAACCAGGAAAGTTTTCAACTCCAAATTCCATTTAGGTATTTCCCAAGTTATAAGTAACCGTTAAAAGTTGATTTTATCCCTCCAAATAATTTTTAGTGATCGATTGTGAATTTTTCTGATTCCTCATCGCTTATTCTAAAAGAAGGAAAAATAAAGTGAGTATAATGTAAATGGACAGACATAGAAGTAATAATAAATGCAAACAAAGAGGAAATAATGAAAACACAATTTAGTAATACAAATATTTACAATTACTACCATCTGTTATCCGACGAAAAGAACAATGTGAACATTTTTACTGGGCACTACTTGTGGCCGGGTAGTGTTGGTGAATAAGATAATTTGTATTCGTTTTTTCTTTGCTTCAATTTTTTTTTTAAGTTGACAATTGTATTGAAATATAACATTTGTTTTGTAAGAAATAATGAATTTTACATATCTTACAAAAAATATTATGAAATTTCTTACAGAAATTCACTACATAAGTTTTACGGTCGACATCATGATCTTGTGGGTCGCTATGGGATATCTGTTTCCCAGATGACAACAGATCTTTCCCTCTTCAACTAAAGTTTGTTTTTCCTCTATCGGATTCGACATTACTACCGGAGTTGACATGTTCAACACGGCGGGTGTATTATAAGAAGCAGGAGATGCTTACTCTACCGGTACACCTGATCTCACCCATGGTTTTTAGCTCACCTGGCCAAAGGCCATGTGAGCTTTTGCCATCACTCGGCGTCCGTCGTCCGTCCGTTAACTTTTATTCAAAAATCTTCTCCTCTGAAACTACTGGGCCAATACTTACCAAACTTGGCCTGAATCATCACCAGGGTATGCACTTTCAAGTTTGTGATTTTTATGTTCGTAGACCAAACAACATGGCCGCTGTTACTAAAAATAGAACATAGGGGTAATTTGGCAAATAACTTCAAAACCGTTGCAGATATCAAAAATCTGACATGGGGTAGAATTGTTCAGAATAACGAGATCTATCTGCCCTGCAATTTTGAAGAAAATCGGAAAAACCGTCTTAGAGTTGTAGCCCTTTTTCCGTAAAATTTTCAAAATTTACGCATTTTTTATTTTTTATTTCAAAAACTGTAACAGATAGAGGTGAAGTGTAAATTTGAAAAATGTTCAGCATATCAAGATCTACATACTCTGAAATTTTGAAGAAAATCCAACTGCCTGTGTTGTAGTTATTGACTTTTTTCACCAAAAAAANATGGGTTATTTCCCTTTAAATTCTGCTTTCAAATCTTCTTTGGTTTACTTTTCTCTTTTAAATTTTAGAGAAATTCCCTGCTATCACTTTATTAGAAATACTTTTTTGTAACAGAATCAAGAACAAAAAAGTGTTTTTTGTACAAATTTTTACATTTTTTTGCAAAAATACTTTCATAACCTATACTTATTTCACTATTTAATAATAATTGTATATAATGTATATTGTTTCATTTACTTTGGAATAAATGCCCACGATGTAAACATTGTAGTCAGTGCATCTAAGCTTCAAGGCCTGTTTTACCAAACAGCTGACCTGCATGGCTATGCCATGGTGATTTTCAAAATGGCCGCCAAAAAAGGCGGGAAAATGCAACATTGTCTGATTTCAATGAAATTTGGTTTCCAAATAGATATTGATATTGCGACTTCAAAACCTGTGTTGAAAATTGTTCTTTGACCCCCATTTTAAAATGGCCGCCACAAAAGGCGGGAAAATTCAACGTTGTCCGATTTTAAGGAAATTTGGTTTCCAAATAGGTATTGATGTTGCATCTTCAAAACTGATGTTAAAAATTGCTTGAGGACCGCCATTTTCAAAATGGCTGCCAAAAAAAGGCGGGAAAATTCAACATTGTCCGATTTCAATAAAATTTGGTTTCCAAATAGGTATTGATGTTGCGACTTCAAAACTGATGTCAAGAATTGTTCGTTGACCGCAATTTACAAAATGGCCGCTAAAAAGGCGGGAAAATTCAACATTGTCCGATTTCAATGAAATTTGGTTTCCAAATAGATATTGATATTGCGATTTCAAAACCTGTGTTGAAAATTGTTCGTTGACCACCATTTTAAAATGGCCGCCACAAAAGGCGGTAAAATTCAACATTGTCCGATTTTAATGAAATTTGGTTTCCAAATAGGTTTTGATGTTGCATCTACAAAACTGATGTTCAAAATTTTCGTTGACCGCCATTTTCAAAATGGCTGCCAAAAAAGGCGGGAAAATTCAACATTGTCCAATTTCAATGAAATTTGGTTTACAAATAGATGTTGATATTGCGACTTCAAAACCTGTGTTGAAAATTTTTCGTTGACCGCCATTTTAAAATGGCCGCCACAAAAGGCGGGAAAATTCAACATTGTCCGATTTCAATGAAATTTGGTTTCTAAATAGGTATTGGTGTTGCGACTTCAAAACTGATGTTAAGAATTGTTCGTCAACCGCCATTTTCAAAATGGCCGCTAAAAAGGCTGGAAAATTCAATACTGTCCTATTTCAATGATTTTTTTTTGTCCAAATAGATATTGATGTTGCGACTTCAAAACTGATGTTTAAAATTGTTGGATGGCCGCCATTTACAAAATGACGTCTTGATTTCAAAACTGGTGTCAAAAGTGGTCCTTAGCAAGAACGTTTTTTGTCAAAAAAGCCCAACATAGAAATGTAGTAAAACATGATCAGACTTTAAATACTGTTCAAGATATTGGTGGTGTTCGAGGTACTTAAGTTTGAGACTGAAGATCAACTGTATAACTTACAATGTTACCATGATTGTGGCATCTGAAAGCCAGGTGAGCGATACAGGCTCTTGAGAGCCTCTAGTTTATTGGGTCCGTGTTGTTCATCTGTATGTGTGTCTTCATTTTTCTTTTTTGTTCCGTACTCAAGTGGTGTCCTTGTTTCTAAGGGTGTCTGATTTTGCCATTGTCCATGGATTGTTCGTTTTTTTGATTGACGGTTCGGTTCTCACTTACTCTACCCTTCTTAGTTGTTTGTAAATATTCCTGAAATAACAACACTCTTCCAAGACTTGGAAATGGAAACAGAAGTTTCAGTAAATGAAGATGAAACATGAATTCATTGATTGAATGGTATTTCACCCAGACTTTAGCCACATTTCAGCTATATCCTGGCCTGAAATATTAATGATTATTTTGGTATTTAAAAAGCCATAAAATGATTGACTCCTTCAGTGAGCCAAATTTCAGACAAACCAGGACGATAAAATAATCATTTAAATAATTATCAGTAAAAGGATGGGAAACGAGTTTTGATTGCCACTGGAAAATGGGTACGGTCAGGAAATTTAGCATTCTATACTACCCCCATTGAGTCTGTTCTAGTATAAGAAATAAAGAAAGGGTCTTATAATACATGTACATGGGACAAATTCATTTCCACACACAGTTTGTGTACAATGGTTTGCCGTCAGGCTTTCCGTATTATAACCTGACTACCCATTCCCTTATTGACCACGTTGGGACACTTGAAGACGGAGCCTCTGAAAACCGTTTTAGGCGACGGAAAACGACGGTCATATCAAAACATGACTTTGAGTTATTCTGGTTTGCGATCATCCTGATACGTTTGTACTTAACACTTCATCAACTTTTTAACTGTATTTTATTTATTTTTTTTGTTTGCAAGACCAATCTGTCTTGCCACATCTTTAATAATGTATTTTCCTATCAAAAACGTCGTGTTAGTATATCTGCATAGCGAACTCGCTAATTTACATAGTAAAAAAAAATTAAATGTACATGATGTATGTGCCATCAGCGACGGCAATAATTGCACACTTCATAGTAAATGATGTAAATGATGAAAAAAGTGTTATCGTCTTATATTCAGTAATTTCGAAACATGCTATTCATATTGATTGATTATCGACAACTACATTCGTGCATTCTACGATAAATCAAAATCTTCCTTATTATGGCTTTAGTAAGAAAGGTTTTTCGATTAATTTGTTCTTGATTTAGAATATGTACAAATAAGGGTACATTTCTCTGATTAAATAGACCATATCCAGGTTCATGGTCTGCAGTCCCTCATTTGGACTTTTAGACTGATCCCGGTATGGACATTTACTGGTTCCCCATTCCCAGTTGTACTGAGCACTAAAGGAAAACAGAAATTTCCTGATGTGAATTCTTAAAAACTGAAAATCAAAGTTGTCTTCATTTGAAGCAACATTAGGGAAATATTTTGAATAATTTCTTTACAGGTTTGCCTATCGGAAATAAAAAAAAATCTTATGTCAGTAAGGGGTAACTGATTCGATGGTTCCCAAGTAAAATAATCGATAGTATGACAGAAAATTTTCACATCAGATGATTTCTAAAATTCATTGATCAATGAAAAAAAATCATGAAAAGTTAAATTCATCTCTCTGTGTGAATAAAACACTTACTTTGAAGTTCTGGAGATTTTTGTTTGTCCACATCCAAGAAAGATAACTCTTACAAAGTGACAAATTAGGGAGTGCAGACTATGAACCTTGATATCATCTTTTCCTCGATTAGGCACCACTTAATGATTGATTGATTGATTATTGTTTAACGTCTACTGAGCAATATTTCAGCTATATCAAGACAACAAGTTTGTTAATAAATAATCACTTTGGGGTATGGAAAGGGTCATGGGACTGGAAATTCTGACTGCAACTGGAAAAAGTAGGATTAAATCGAAAGGGGCGGGGAATTCAGCCTTGCAGCCGATCACCTACGGACCACTCAAAAATGAACTTGCTTCAAGGGTTATTTAACGTGCAGGAAGCGTGGCATTTCTTCCAACATGTGGACCTGAGTTAACATCCCATCCGAAACATGGGTTGTGTATTTATTTATCCCGCACAACCACGGAATGGGTCCTATTTCTATATCCCGGGGTTCCCTCGTGGTCAGCCCCGTTTAGGAGGGGTCATACCCCGCGGGCCGGAGATACTAGGTCCTACTTCTATACCCCGGGGTTCCCTCGGGGTCCACCCCTCAATGAAAAATTGCGACTGAGACAGTTGGCAACATTACAAGTTGCCAATGAACTTGTTGCACAGGCAAACGAACTTCAACACTCTTTTCCTCTTCAAGAGAATCGGTGTCAAGGACTGAGTCTGCAGAGCTGCGGGGCGCGTTCCCTGGTGGTGGATAGGGGAATGCCAAATCAAAGTCATAATATTGAACGCCTGGCAGCGAACCATTGTAGACGAACCGTATGGAAAAACGCCACTCTCCATGAAGTACAAAGATCCTCTCTGTACTTTATACTTATCTATGGAGATTAGCCTTCCGAGGCGGTATTGAAGGCTTAATTCCTGTCCTTATCCATTTATGCCCGTTTCCAGTGGGAATCAAAATTTGCTGATCCCTTCCATCTTTAATTCTTTTTCTCTTGCTATTTTTGAATCAATGAACTTATTCACGTCCTGATATAGCTGAAATATTAAAATTCTTACAAACAATGCACTACGTATTCCTCATGAAATTATATACTTAATGCATATAATATCAGATAAATATGTCAAAGGTCATGCATGTGCTATCGTAATCACTCGACCATATCGAGAATTGCCAATATCTTTCAGTATATGATCTGATTTTAATTTTTGCGTAGCTTTGCAATATTATGTCACTTTCATCCGGATTAAATTTTGTCTTAAGTACGTTAACATTGAACCTTCCGTTCGTTCCTTCTTAGACTAGGACACACAATGGCTGTATGTCACAGAGTCTACCCACTTGTTTGGCTTAGTATTTGTATGATTTTTGTTAAACCCCTTCAAATATGTTAATATGTTAATTTTACTTCTGCATGACACCGACGAGACACATCAATGAACAATATTTTTTTATAGCTCACTTGGCTGTGTCGGGTAAGTTTTTGTTATCACCTGGCGTCGATCGTCCGTCCGTCGTAAACTTTTCATTCAAAGATCTTCTCTGAAACCACTGTGCCAATTTGAACCAAATTTTGTCAAAATACTCCTTGGATAGTCCTCTTTATAAATTGTATCTGTCAGATCCATACCTCGTCCAAGATGGCCGCCAGCAGGGAACATACTTTTAACATTGCACATTCAAAGATCTTCATCTCAGAAACTATCAGTCAAAGTATATCCAAACTTCGTCACAATGGTCCTTAGATGGTCCCTTGAAAACAGGTATCGGGCAGGTCCGTACTTTATTCAAGATGGCCGCCAGCGGGGAACATAGTTTCAAGAATGGACTCTAAGGAAAAAGCATTCAAAGATCTTCTCAGAATCTACTAGTCAAATTATAACTAATCTTAGTCACAAAGGTTTTTCCGATGGTTCCTTCCAAAAAAGTTATCCGACAGGTCCGTACCTCATCAAAGATGGCTTCCATTTAGGAACATAGTTTAAACATTGGACCCTATGGGAAAACACATTCGAATATCTTCTAAAATACTACCTGTCCAATTGGAACCAAACTTAGCCACAATGGATCTTAGATGGCCCCATCCAAAAAGGTATCCGGCTGGTCTGTACCTCATCCAAGATGGCTGCAAACGGGCAAGATAGGACCCTATGGATTTTAAGGGGAACACTGTCCAAATTTGTATTTGAATTGCGGTCTGATATGGGTTGTAATGGATGGTGGAGCTCTCAGTTGTATTAGAAACTCGACCAGAAAACTGAAATTTTACAAAAAAGTATTCTGCTAGACATTTTATTTATCATATCAGCAATATGTATTAAAACTAGGTTACAAGGGGAACCCTGCTCAAATTTTTGTTCAAAAGGGGAGACTGAATTGTTTAAATTTCAGCAGTATGCAAAACCTTTATTTTAAGGAAAACCCCTCCCAATTTTTTTTGAATGGTGTTCTCTTATGGGTTGTAATGGATGGTGGAGCTTTCGGTTGTTATAGAAACCAAAGAAGAAAACTGAAATTTTAGAAAAAAGGTTTTGCCTCGATTTCAGAAATATGTAAACACTAGTTAATAAGGAAAACCCTTGCCCAAATATTTTTGAAAGCGGCTTCTAATGTTTTGATTTCAGCAATAATTACAACCTAGATTACAAGGAAAACCCCTGGCCATATTATATTTAACGGTGGGCTGTAATGGATAACACATTCAAAGACATTTTAAGATCCTTTCTGAATCATCTTGTAAAAATTGAACACAATGGTACTTTGATGGTACCTACCAATAAAGGTATCCGGTAGGAGTACACCTCATAAAATATGGGTGTCAGTATTAAGGTAGTTTATATTTGATTCCATTACAAGAATCAAGTCTCTGAAACCACTAATCAAATTGGAACTAAACGATCACAAAAGTCCTCTGGTGGCCCCTTCAAATTTGCATTTGGTATGTCTTCATCCTACACAAGGTGGCCCACAGCAGGGAACGTAGTTTTACACTGGACCCTATTGGAAATAATGCCTTTTATCTATGTCAGCCATGGTCCAGGCGAGCGATACAGGCTCTTGAGCGCCTCTCGTTAGTATTTTCAGTTTTTATCGACGAGGAAACATTTGTGCTCCAAAGTCGAGTTTCATTAAACTTTCCAATGCAATGTGATTCAGACAAATGTGTCTTCATCATTTTATATTTACCACTAGACTTTGAAATTTATGTTTTCTTCCTTGTTGTGACTTCCTTTATAGAGCCCAGTTGCTAACAAATAGGCTACTTAAACAAATGTATATACCCTAAACTTGAAGTCATCCCTCCAGAAGTTTTACGGTCGACATCACCATCTTGTGGACAGCTATGGGATAACTGTTACCCAGATGACAACAGATTTGTCCCTTTAAAAGCTTAATTGTTGTTTTCTGTACCGGATTTGACATCTTCAACACGGCTGGTGTCTTTAAAGAAGCAGGAAATGCTTACTCGACACATGTTTGGTCCGTGTTGTTCATCTTTGTATGTGTGTGTGTGTCTTCATTTTTCTTTTCTGTGCCGTATTCATGTCATTTCGCTGTTTCTGTGTTGTTTGCCATGTTGCCATTGTCCTTGAATTATTCGTTTAAGATTGACGGTTTGGTTCTCACTTACTCATTTGCTCATCTGTCACTTGCCGCGGAATTCCCCATATGATGGGAACTGTCAAACAACTACAGGAATACGATCGGGACTTATTTGCTTTGAATTTCTCTGCTTATCTACTTTCATAATTAATTACTGATTTTAAATGAACAGTACATTTCCAAGGATGGTTTCTGCTTTCTATGTACAATTTGGTTTTACGTCCAACAAAAGTTACACATGGCACACTTGAGACTAAAATTTTTTAGAGGATACGGTATGTAGCCAAAATCGTTACTGAAGTTTTTGAAGACACGGAAGACCATTTGAAACAAAAATCTCCCAACCTATCATGTTGTCATAAGGCTCATGTAAATGAGCAAATAACATTTATAAAAATTACTTTTGCATTCATTAGATTCTTAATTTTCATAACGAATCATGCTGCCATAGCCTTAAAGACATTTGTTTAACCAATACTTATATTTTTTACAAATTCCCTATCAGTATGAAACCTGAATTCATTCTCAAGTTTATCTATTTTTATTGGTGTTTTACCTTCATAAGTATCCATCTCGGTACCCTGTGACTTTTCCCTTTATTCACGACTGCCAAATTGCTTAAAGCTGAAGGTTGCGAATTCACATACCGTTTCCGACATACTGAAGCACTATGACCTATTTCATGACAATTGGCACAAAAACGGAAAAGGTTACACGATTTCCTAAAAAAAAAAAAAAACCCTTGGAATTATTAAAATTGTTGCACAATTCCCGACCATCCTGAAACACTCTGGGGCGGTCTTGCCTATCTAAAGATTGCACTTTTTTTGTCAAAGTGATTTAATGAAGCATCATCCCATTGTATGGATGGTTGAAGGGGATATAATTGTGTGGCATGATCAGTAAGGTTGCATAACCTACATGCGTTCACAGTTGAACCCCCTTTTATCTAGTTTAGGATGTCACGATCGCTTTGACTTTTTTTCTCTCATAGCTGAGCTGTGGCTTTTGCAGAGAAAATGTTGGCAGTCATAAAATTTTTGGGCCATAATAAATGTTGATGATATCGGCTTCTTCATAACAATCAAGCTTATCTTACGTTCTTGGTATGAATTGCAAAGGTTTATATTTTCCAAAGGCCAAAATAAATTCCTGAATGCTTCACTGCCTGTTAAGTGTTTGACCAGCCTTGTTTGACACATTTAACTGGATGCTATTTGCGTCCACCACGTGACTTTGAGGGGTTTCAAATCTAGGTATCAGTAGGGATGCTAAGTTAATGTCCTTATCTTCCATTATATTTCGTTATATATTAGAGTGGCGAGACTATATTCATATAGGAAAATCCGACCGTGCTCTAGTAAAATTTCTGTTTGGTTGGAATTATTCTAAAGGACATGGTTCGTTACTAAAATTCCGATTTTCAATTGTATGGACAGTTCTTAATGGCATATCCATTGAATTTCTGCTTTGATACCAATGCGTGAAGTCAAAAGACCCGGGGAAATACTTGTTACTTGCACCTAGTTTGCTAGTTGACAGACTGTGTGTTGCAGTCCGGTGAAGCACTGAGTAACGGTCTGCAAGATCATACTGAACATATCCGCCATATTGTTTCCATCGACGCCTGCATTTGCACTTCTGGTATAACTTCGCAAATTATTTTCATCTAACGTTATGTAACGGTATAGGTATCTCTTGCACTGATTGATTTGGCACATTTATGTTCAGATAATCTCTCGGAGCTATTAAGCTGTATAGATATCCGAATTGGTAAATTTAGCTGTCTAAGTGCATACAGATGGCTTCTGGAATTCACGCTGTTTAAGTGTACATTGCTGTTGGACAAAAGTTCTGGCCCGGCATCTGAATCGGTTTTCAGGGGTTCTAGCTAGAAAGCTGCCGGGAGCTTCCCAAGTTGGCGGATATGGGAATTCCCTGTCTATGCGGGGAAGTCGGGTAATATTACGGAAAGCCTGACTGCGAACCGTTGTAGCCAAACTATTTGGAGACACGCCACGCTCAATGCAGTATAAAGATCTCTTCTGTATTTTTCTTAAGAAAGCAGAGTCACTGGGTCACGTAACGAAGGCTAAATTTCCTGCCCCTATCCATATTCAATGCAGGCAAAGTAAGTGAGAACCGAACCGTCTGTCATAAGATCAAACAATCCATGGACAACGGAACCATCAGATGCACTAAGAAACAAGGACGCCATTTGAGTACAGTTTTTATGACGACGTTTGACTTTATAGCCATTTCCCCAAGGAGTGTTTTTTTCAAAGCTAATCTAATTCATTTTTTGATTACTTACTATGAGGTACGAGCAAAGCTCATCGTTGAAGGCCTCATGGTGAGTTTTAAGACGAAGACCAAAATTAAAAGCGTTGCTCCTTGGCTTTGTCTTATCATGTATTTGAAGAGACTTCGTATCATGTACATTTACTCCATATCCCTCCATTTCTCATTATAAACTAAATTTACTTTCTCACAATGTGGGCATTAATTTGTCTTTAATTTACAAGTAAAGCAACATGCTATTAGAAAATTTCATATATATAAATGGAAACCTATATAGGCCTTTTTGTATAATGCAGTCAGTATATGAAAACTAGAGGGTCTCAAGAGCCTGTAGCTCATTTGGTCCAAAGCTAGCATAGACAATATCCTCAATGATAAAGGGTCTCATTTTTTATTGTGATAATAAACCTAGATGTACTCTGGCCCACTGTGTCAGAGGATATGATCTTTGAATGTGTTTTCCCATAGGGTGCAATGTTAAACCAAGCTGCACGCTGGCAGCCATCTTGGATCTGATGGGAACTTGCCGGACACATTTTCAAAGGGGACCAACTTAGGACAGTTGTGAACAAGTATGGTTCCAATTGGCCAAGTTGTCACAGAGGAGAACATCTTTGAATGTGTTTTCCAATAGGGTCCAATGTTGAACAATGTTGATCGCTGGCTGCCATCTTGGATCTGATGGGAACTTGCCGGACACATTATTCAAAGGGGACCAACTTAGGACAGTTGTGACAAAGTATGGTTCCAATTGGAGAAGTAGTCACAGAGGAGAAGATCTTTGAATGTTTTTCCCCATAGGGTCCTATGTTAAACTATGTTGTAAGCTGGCAGCTGTCTTGGATCTCCACAGGAACTTGCTGGACACATTTTTCAAAGGGGACCAACAAAGGACAGTTGTGACCAAGTATGGTTCCAATTGGCATGGTAGTCTCAGAGGAGAAGATCTTTAAATGTGTTTCCCCGCTGGTGGCCATCTTGGATGAGGTCCACAACTTCCATCATGTAGACAAAATGTTGTCCTTGACATACTTAACATTTTCGCTTTAAATCTTAACCTCTATCTCAAATCTTTATTGAAATACCAGGCAAAATGTATAAAGTTACAAAAAATTTGACCAATAAAGGACAATAACTCCTCTATACGTATTAAGATTTTCTTCAAAAATTCTAGTTGGGTAGATCTTGATATGGCGAACATTTTTGCAATTTAAAGTAGACCTCTCTCTGTTATAATTTTTTTGATAAAACATAAAGAATACAAAAATTTTGAAAATTTCGCGGAAAAGGGGCAATTACTCTAAGACGGGTTTTTTTATTTTCTTCAAAATTTCAGGGCAGGTAGATCTTGTCCTACTGATTACTTTTACTCTGTCAGATTTTTGATATCTGTAATGGGTTTTGTGTTATTTGCAAAAAACAACAATTTACCCCTATGTGCTATTTTTAGTAACGGAAGCCATGTTTGGTCCTCGGACTAATCGAACTCAGTTTTGAATGTAAATACCCAGGTAATGATTCAGGCTAAGTTTGGTTAAAATTTGCCCAGCAGTTTCAGAGGAGAAGATTTTTGAAAAAGTTTACGACGGACGGACGGACGCCAAGTGATTGCAATAGCTCACATGGCCTTTTAGGCCAGGTGAGCTAAAAAGGATAGTTACTTCACGCTGTTCTTACATGATAATAATACTTTACAAGTGATACCGATTGTGCATTTAAATAATATGACCTCAAATAAAAGAAACGTGGTACGTCTTTAGTCATTTTGAATCGGGGATTTATATCGGTTCATACAAATTCAAAAGTAGGTAATCATATCAATTACATATTTCTTAAGTTTAGATTGTGTCATTTGTCAATATAATCTTTTGATTAATTTGTAACAGACAATTTGAACTATTCAATGTGATAATTTTAAAATCTGCTTGTATCATGATAAATTAGATTTAAAAATATAAGATCACAAAATAACAAGACAAATTTTAACGGCACAGTCTTTCCAAAGGTCAAAGGCATTAAAAAGGTACACTCTTCGAAAAGTCATGACAAGATTTCGTTTGGTTTTATGCATTTAAAACATTTTTTGAAATTATGGATTTCCTTTTTTTGGGACCAAGTGCTGCTGATGAGGAATTAATTTCCGAAATGGCCATACAGCTCATTAAAATTATTGCAGTTGGAGTTAACATATGTGTTATGGTCTCATGTTCATTTACTCCATATCCTTTCGTAAAATAAATATACGTTACTTAATTTTTTTCCCGCAACTTTTCCTTTTTACAGAAGATCGGATAAAGTGAAAATCATCTATTTTTGGTGAACTTATCAATTTTTAAAAAAAATTTTCCAGATGAATTTGCTTTTAAACAATTGGCCTAAAAAAAAAAAAAAAAAAAAAAAAAAAAACAAAAACAAAAAAACAAAAAAAACATTGACCTTGCTTTAAAAATAATCTGCATGAGAATTATTTTTCATTGATATATAAGTATTGAATATGTTATAAGACCCCGTTTTAAATATATATCTCCCAAATATACTGCTACCACACTACTTTATAGCATTTAATCTGCAAATTACGTGTATATCAAATATTTTGGTTTCAGAGAATAGTATAACAATATTTTTACTTAAGTCATAAATTATTAAAAACGGGAGTATTACGAAAACGTGCATCTCAAGCAGTGCATCGAGTGAACTGAACAAAAACAGCACGGGAAACTGTTACCAGCAGCATTAGGATCACTAATATCATAAGCCATAATCCAAAAATAGTAAAGAAAAAGTACCGATTCCTAGGAATATCACAAAAAGAGGACAAAGCAAGTACGAAGAACATCTAAAGAGTGCAATTTACAAAATAAAGCCTCAGTTTTTTAAAAGGCGGGAATTTCGATGAAACCACTTGATTTCTATAAAATGCAAGGTTGGATTTTAATATCAGACAGGCCCGAGTACTGGGCTGATGAATATCATCGGGAAATCTGGTCCACCAGCATTAGCATCGACCCAGAAAATTTTAAATACAAAAATAAAATAAGTCGCATATTGAACATTAAATTCTTAAGCTTATATGAACTAAAAGGATGTAAATGAACATTAAGTTCGTAAGCTTATATTAGCAAAATGGATGTATATGTGTTATGAAACAGATATAAGTATAAGTATACGGGGAAAATGGTAATAATACACCACAAACAAGAAATGTGGCATATATTTTACATGGTACTTAAAGTGAAAGGTTACGCCGTTATCGGGTAATAGAAATATGGCTAGAGTCATATTTTTATGTTTCGAATAGCGATGTCTCCGATTTGGTGATTGATTTTTGTTGAATAAAGAAATTGGAGGGTTTATATTCTAACTATTTAATGACTGTCTAATTTTTCAAACTGACTTTTGTACGAATGTCCCCTATAAAACAATACATAACTCGTCAATGTCACCGTGTTGTTAACTAATACGATCTTATATGAAAATCAAATGGCTGAACACAGCACGTGGTCAGTATAGGATAGAGGTATAGAGCTATTAGTATTGATTTTATCTCATCAAAGTCATAAAATTAGGGATAAGACAAAAAGAGTTGTCACAAACAAGACAAAACTTCAATTACAAGTAATATATTATTTAAGGTTTAAAATGTCTTTCAAAAAGTAACATGGGTTAAATCTAAAAGTTCATTTCATTAAATTTCAAAACTACCAACTTAAGAATCTCAACAGAGTCGTGTTCTCTCGGGATGTTCCCATTTTTGACAGGTCAGTTTTATTTGTCTTATTTCATTAAATACAAGTGGTAGTCTTGCAGTAACGACAATGAAATAAAGCCTGTAAGTCTCGTACAATTTTTAGAACTTCCGGGATCAAAAATTGTACACGGAAGTTACATTTCAAACAAAGATATATGGCGTTTCAAACAAAAATTCCGCCGTGCGCGGTCCCGGCTGAAGAATAGGCCCGCAGCATCCTCTGAGCTTGGAGTATGAGCCATCCTAACAGAGGACCCCGAGGGAACCCCGGGATATAGAAATAGGACCCAGTATCTCCGGCTTGCGGGGTGTGACCCCTCCTAAACGGAGGCTGACCCCGAGGGTCCCGGGATATAGAAATAGGACCCATTCCGTGGTTGTGCGGGATTAATAAATACACAACCCATCTTTCGGATGGGATGTAAACTCAGGTCCACGTGTTGGAAGAAATGCCACGCTTCCTGCACGTTAAAGAACCCTTGTAGCAAGCTCTTTTTGGGGTGGTCCGTAGGTGATCGGCTACAAGGCTAAATTCCCTGCCCTTGACGATTTCACCCTACTTTTCCAGTGGCAGTCAGAATTTCCCGTCCCATGGCCATTTCCATACCCCAAAGTGATTATTTATCAACAAACTTGTTCTCGTCTTGATATAGCTGAAATATTGCTGAGTAGACGTTAAACAATATTCAATCAATCAATCAATCAAACAAAAACTTGAACGTCATAATCCTCAGACGTCATGTTTTGGCGGGAAACGTTCGATTTGGCTGTTTATCGTGGATTCTCGTGAGTCACATGACGAGACTTACAGACCCTATACCGAATAAACAAAAGACATCGTTGATTACATGATAAAAAAGGATAACACAGAAACACACGCAAAATATAACGAACACCTCTTTCAAAACTAAAAGACTACCAGATTGATTTCACATCATATACGCCAAAAGGTTTAGCATATCATACTCCGTATGCTTTAGCCGTCCAATTGTCAGTCAATCAATACAGGGTTTAGGAAAAGTGAAATCTATTTAAATTTGTGACGCCAATACGTTATATCTTTCAATAATGTCCCGTCTTGCGTCTGGAAGAAAATGACACATTCTAAACATCTTTTACCGAGAATCTGTTTTGACAGTTTGCTCTTTTTTTTATAAATTGCTGTATAAACTTCAAGCTCGACAGTAACAAATCAATTGTAAATTGTATCCGCATGACGCTGGCGAAATATTGCTGCTGAGATAAACAAAATCTACGCATGGAGAGTTTAAATTATAATACAATAAATAAATGCACATAAGATCTTTCATTTCTATTGAAAATCTGACTTAATACAAAAGAAAATCAATACTATCATTCTACATCATTCAACTCTTCGCGACAAAGTAAAGAAATAACATTGAAAACATTGAAAAGAAAGTAAAATCGTGTCTGCCCAGTGTAGATCAAATCAATATATTTGAAAGTCCATATGAAAAATGTAAAATATGAAAGAGCAAAAGTAACAAAGTAAAGAAGATAGGTCAAATCAGCTAAGGACAGAACTATGCAGGAGGGAGATTCTCCATTGTTTTATGCAAATTTGTCTAAAATTAAAACATTGCAAGTTTCTAGATAAAATTGGTTTTCGGAGAACCGGAGTACTGACTTCTGGGTTGGGGAGTAACCTCGTGAGCTACTATTCCCAGCAGATTTGTTCCTTCTTTCAATGACCTTTCCTCTACTCCGCTTGCTTCTGATAGAGCACAAATTACCAAAAAATCTAAATAGGTAGCAAAAAAAAAAAAAACCAAAAAAAAAAAAACCAAAAAAAAACAAAAAAACAAAACAAAACAAAACAAAACAGTGCAGAACAGAGGCCAATTTCACTATCAATGTTTAAAAATTATGTTTTTCCATAACCGCATACATAGTCATTGTTTTGTTATATTAATGAAGGAAAGATAACAGGAAACACTTAAAATGACCGAACATTACAATCACATGTCACAATCAACCAGGGAACTGCGCAAAAATACAATAAAATGACAAAAGACAAACATAGATAATAAGAATTGAGCAAAAACAATAAGTCTCCACAAACTTCGTTTGGGAGACTAAATAACGATAGGAACTCGGGAAAGCCGGACTTGTTACCGGCATTGGCAACGGCCAGCGGTAGTGTTAAACCGCTTTATGGGTACCCAAACCTCCCCTTTCTCTATCCCGTTTCCCTATAGTATAATAAACATACAAATAAAACCCAATACAGGTAGACCACTAACTCTAAGACCACAATCTTGAAAGGGAAAGAATAGACAAAACGTAATTTAGAAAGATGGGTCGAGGAGTGCTCGCCGCTAAACTGCCGGCTAGCTCAAGGAGCCTAGTCTGCTGGTAAAACAGTGTCGCACTACGGAATAATAATCAAATTCAGAACTTCTTATTTGTAAGAGGGACTGTAAGCGCAGTCAAAAATTGGAAGATGAAAAAATATTTTCCAGCTATTTGTTTAAACATAATTTCACAAATAAACAATGGAAGGATGTAAAGTAAATGTTCATGAGACAAAGTCTCTACAAATACACGGTAAAAACAAGCAAAGAAACAATGATTTTATTGTCGTTCTTCATCTTGAAGTCACCATGGGACAATCAACAATGAGATTTGTCCTTACCTCATCGTAATTTCAAGACGGCCTAGCACCCGTTTGAGTGGATTATTTTGCTAAATGTAGATCAATTCTACATCCATGTGTTTCTGGTCATGGATCCCAGATAGTCAAAAAGCATAAATTAAACTGGCAAAGTGCTCTTACAATCAGTGTCATCCGTTGCCCGACAAAAGCACCAGTGTCTTTAGCTTGTGGACTACCATAACATAAACACGAACACTGTGCACTTATCAAGTCGATTGTAAGAGAACTTGGCATTTTTAAATTATGAGATGTGGGAAGGACTACATTTCGAAATTACAACTTGTATTACAATATGGGATTAAGTAATTTATTTTTGTAGCCACCCGTAGATCCTGTTTACTGCAGCATGCAACTAAAAACATATTTGGGAGAAGTCTTGTTACCCAAAGATTCACTTCTTCAAATGAATCAATAAGAATCAGAAAGGCTACAACTGATGATTATGAAGCTGTTATGATGCTCCGGGATTCACAAAGACTTTTTGATGGATATGATAATCTTCCAGATAGATATCATATGCTTTTAGAATCGTCTACGAACAGAGGATATGTTGCAGTCAAAGACGACAAAATTGTAAGCTCAATGTACTATCATATTAAAAAATAATTTTTAAGCCAGGAATGCTGTACTTTCATTTTTTATCGTGCAAGTTCAATATTTTTTGTTCTCCAAAATGAGAAGGCAAAACTAAAATTGTACACATGATATACAAGACAACATAAAAAAACCAAAGCACGGATAATGTGGACTCCCATAAAATCCGAAAGACATCAGGTGCTCCGGATGGGTAAGCATGCCCTGCTCCGCTAAGCAGCACCCGCCATACTATCAGTGAGTCAATCCAGGGTCGAGTCAAAACATACACGCCCATTGACCAGGGAAAGTCGGAGGTTGGTTCCCGCCGCAATATTCAGTATGTCTCCGTCATATACAAATATATTCATATGGGCGCGGGTACCAGGATAGGAAAGTCGTCATTGAAAAGTCCGCGAAATGTCATCAAAGTGCTATTCACTGGTCTATAAAAAACCTTGGAACTTTCTACTTCGGATTACTTACCAGTAAAAGCAATTTTTTGGGTAAAAGGAAAGAGATATACTTTATTTGACTATGAATTTTACATAGGAAAATATTTGAAAGGTATAATAATACCAAATACTTTGTGTAGCGGAACACGAGGTGAATGTTGAGAAATGAGTAGTGCAGGATATTTATATTTGAGAGCATAAACTTTCAATCCCGGGGATTCTAGTAGTTTCAAACATCTGTATTGTTTCTTAAATAATCAATCATAAAAGCCCAGAGTGATGTATACTTTTATTTAAATAGTATCTGCTGTATAAGAATTTAATTTGGAAGGGACCATCCGGGACAACGAATTGAAAATAGATAAATGGGTAGGAATGGGATATTTACTTTAAGATTGATGAAATCATAAAGATTTATAATGTGAAACGTATAAGAGACGTTTGTTAATAGGTCTTTAAGACAATCAACAGAATAAAAATCACGCCTGATATCGGAAACATCTACACTTTCAATTAAAACAAGTTGGATTGTACAAGAACAATTGCATGGAATACATTCAGGTCGGTCATCACTGTTAAGTATAAATTTATGTGTTCTAATGTGTCCTATCTGACATCGGGTCAACACTACCTGTTCCCTACGGTTTTTACCGTAGGAACCAACTTGTTTACCGAAGTCTGACTGTAATCCATGCAGTTTATTATTTATCTGCAGATCCCATTTGGCCTGCCATAACTTCAAAATGTACTTGATGATTAAAGGCTTCATGCCAGTGTACGGTACTGGACAATCCGCCATCTCGTCATCCGGTGCATCTTTGGCTTCCTGGTCAGCAGCCTTGTTTCCATTGATCCCCACATGACTAGGGATCCAAACGTAAATGACATCTCTGCCTAATGCTACAAGTGACTTGTAGAATTAAGCTATTTTCAAAATAAGTGGGTGTTTTGTTTTTCGACTTTCAATTGCCAATAGGGATTAAAGTGAATCGGAACAAATCATGAACCTATTTGTTTGCGATAAAGCTATAAATTCAAGTGGTGAGTAAATAGCGGTTGCTTCAGCAGTAAATATCGAACTAGGGGATGGTAGTCGGAGAGATGCTGTACGATCTCAAAAAAAAAAAAAAAAAAAAAAAAAAACGGCTGCAGAAGCCACTCTGTCTACATCCTTAGAGCCATCTGTGTAAATTTGCAAGTATCCAAGATTTCCTTTGTTTGGGTTCTAGTGCCGCTGATGAGGAATTAATTTTCGAAATGGCCATACAGCTCATTAAAATTATTGCAGTTGGATTGAATATATGTGTTATGGTCTCATGCTCATTTACTCCATATCCTTTCGTAAAATATTCAGGATGTTCAGAATTAATTCTTGCAAAGTCCCGCCGGATAACCACACGATATTGTGTTTGCGTAGTTTAAAATTAAATGTTGGTTTTGGGTTTAGCCATGGGGGTTTTTGGGGAGTTTCTATATGGGCTATTTCATCCAAATTTATAAAAGAAACTCGATGTGTGGTTTGATACGAAGACCTAAAGGTTTTATAACGTTTGGGTGTTTTTCATAGTCAGCTTTTGTTCCTAAGACACCTAATGAAAGACACTAACCTTGTTGGTGAACGGTATCTAATAATTTAATGTATGATTTACGGACAGAACCGTAAATAAAATATTTATTATCTAGTTTTAATCGAATCAGCGATCGATATAAGTTTAATAAAACAGTGCAATCCGCACCCCAGTCGGTACTCGACACAACTTTTAGATTATATAATGCCTCATTAGCATTTTGATATAGTGGAAGATGGGAAAGTTTACTGTCAAAGATTAAACCAAGGAACTTGGCCTCTTTTACAATAGAATAACTACAATAATGCAGAACAATATATACTTTTATAGCTCGATCTGAATTAATTCCATGTACTTTTGCTTATACAATTCAATTTCTCTGACTGACGTGATTACCCACATCAGGCATGATATCGACACTCCCGATTCTGTAAATCTTTTGACCAACCTCACTCGAAAAAAAATTCTCTAATTTTTATTTTGAAAACAAACAATATTTTACAGTCACTTTATTTATACAAAGTTTTATGCGGGTGCATGTTTATATTTTAGCGATACCATCAATACTATAAACAATTTACCAGTTTTTACAAACATAGATATCACAAACTTTGAAGGGAACCACCCAAAGACAATTATAATAAAGTTTGGTTCCAATTGGGTCAATAGAATCTTTCAATGCGATTCCAATTAAACTATGTTCCATGCTGGCGGGCATCTTGGGTGATGTGCGAACGTAAAAATCGAAAAATATGAAGGGGACCATCCAAGGACTATTGTCACCAAGTTTTGTTCCATTTGTCGAGGTTGTCAAGGTAGTTTCAGAATCAACGGTAGTAGAATACCGAAGAAGGGAGTGGCATTTACAAAGACATGGCCATAACGAGAACACATGAACCAATGACGGTAGACAGCTACAAAGAACAAAATATAAAAACACCATTCAAAACCAAGAGAAGATCTTTGAATGCATCTCCTATGTTAAACTTTGTACCCTTCTTGTGGCCATCTTGAATGAGGAACAAACATAAAAATCTTTGATTGGATAACCCAAGGACTAGCAATTGTGATAAAATTTTGGTCCTATTGGCTTGGTAGTTTCAGAGAAGATATTTGGAGGTATTTCCATAGGATCCCTAAGTTAAGCTATGTTCCCTGATGGCGGCCATCTTGGATGAGGTATGAAAATAAGAATCACAAACTTTCAAGGGACAACCTTAAAACTATTGTTACAAGGTCTGTTTCCTATTGGCTCAGTAGTTTCAGAGAAGATTGATTGGTTGGTTGATTGAATAATATTTAACGTCTAATGAGCAATACTTCAGCTATATCAAGACGAGAACAAGTTTGTTAATAAATAATCACTTTAGGATGTGGAAAGGGTCATGGGACGGGAAATTCTGACTGCCACTGGAAAGGTAGGGTGAAATCGAAAAGGGGGGGGGGGGGGNCCTTGTAGCCGATTACCTACGGACCACTCAAAACAGAGCTTGCTACAAGGGTTCTTTTACGTGCAGGAAGCGTGGCATTTCTTCCAACACCCCGCCGTGCGCGGTCCCGGCTGAAGAATAGGCACGCAGCATCCTCTGAGCTTGGATTATGAATCTTCCTAACAGAGGCGACACGTTTGCCGTATGTTGAAACCCGTGTCGATGGTTGAAGAGATCCTGGTTGGCGCGAATCTGTGTTCAGACTCCCTTTACGGTAGGGCTGAGAACACAGACTCAATACCTGACTTTGGCTCTGAAATCATCGAAACAGCAGGTCGGATGGGCCCGGTCCGACCAATCGGCTGGTCATGCCAAGCCCTCCAAAATATCTATCCAATTAGAGTTAATACTAACTCGTGTCTCCTATTATTTTCTGTCATGCGTTCAACACTTCAACAATATAGGATATCTAGGAGAAGCCGGTGGCTCATGGGTCAATCAGGTAGTACGCTTGTCATCAGTGTTTGAGGATTACACTCTGCTTGAGTATACCATTCAAGGAACCCCTGATGCTTTCCGGTGGAGATCCCCGGAATTTAAGCATTGCCCTAGTTGGCATTCTGTGGGGGTGGGTGACTTGGATGGTGAAAATCTTTCTTTACTTACATGGATACAACAACAGCACACAATTGGGGCTTGGGGGCAAAAGGAATTTAGATAATTCTAATAATGAAAATGATAGACCAACTAAAATCAGTAATTCAGACTGGTTCAGATTTATTGTACTGCAAAGAACAATCCTGTCCAAACCTTTGACGAAAATTTCACCTTTCGTTCTAGACAAGACTATAAGAGGCTGTGCTGGAGAGGTGAAAAACGTCTCAAAATTAAGAAATGGGACAATATTGCTTTAATTTGATCGTCAGCAACAATCAAAGAATTAATTAAAGCTTTCAAAAATTGGAGATATTCCCATTATTGCTGGTCCAAATTTAAACCGTTACTATAGTCAAGGTATTATTCGGGACAGGGATGGTGACCTTTCCGACCTTCCTGTCGAGGAAATTCGCAGATAACTTTTATTTTAAGGAGTAATAGATGTCAAACGTTTTACAAAAAAAGACAACGGCAAAATTATTAATCTCAAAACTTATCTTTTAAAATTGTCCAAACGAACAGCTCCAAAATCGATACACTTTGGTCCATTTCTCATCAAAGTTGATACCTGCATTCCTTCACCAGTGCGTTGCTTCATGTGCCAAAGATTTGGCCATGGTAGTTCCCATGCCGTGGAAAGCAACACTGTGTAAAATGTGGACAAGAAGACCATGAAGTTCAAAACTGCAAGATCACTGAAAAGCGTTTTAATTGTAAAGGTGAACACATGACTTCGTCTGGGAATGGTCCAATCTACCAAGAGCAGAAGGAAATTCAACGAATTAAATCAGAAAAGAATTGTAGTTATCAAGAAGCAAGAGGGACCTTCTCTGTTTTGAATAACACCACGACTAACCAACCAACATATGCCAAAATTGTCAAACAGACATCTTCAGCTTCAACACAAACTATTTATACTTGGCCGATTTCCTCTGACACGCCTTTCTCAACCACAAATATCGATAAACTATCTCCATCAAATCAGTCTTCAACTTCATCACAAACAAGCGCTTCTATTTCCTGATATATTGTTTTTGCTGATGTACACGCACCTTCTTCAAATCGTGAAAGTACATCGCCTCAACAACAAAATATCAGGCAAAACCAAACTGTAACTTCTAAAACTACTGATCCTAAACCTTTACATTCAAAAACAAAATCAAACTTAAATAAATTAGATCCAAAATTAACATTAGATCGGACAAGAAAATCCAAACACGCTGATGTCAGTATAAAAACCGCTTAAAAGATCTGTCTGACATTGCAGATTCTTGCGAAAAAATGGATCTTGAGTCAGTGCCATCTATTCACAGGAATCATTCCTCAGGGACGAGATCAAATAGTGCGTCACCTTCACCAGAAAGGCCAAAAAGGACCCAAATGATTCCAAAGCTGCGGAAACGCATCGCACAAGAAGGGATAAGATATCCCCAATCAGACCACCAAGATGAATAATATAATTCAATGGAATTGTAGAGGTCTTAAGGTTAATTTTATTGAAGTAACTCTTCTTGTTCAATCGTTTTCTCCTGTGGCAATCTGTCTTCAGGAAACACACTTAAAGGAAAGTGATATTATTAATTTGAAAAATTATACTTTATACAGCACGTATGTAAATGAGTTTGAACGGGCTGCTGGCGGCTCGTCCATTCTTGTTCGGAATAATACTGCCCACAGTACTGTTGATTCAAATATTGATCTTCAGGCTGTAGCCATTAGAATTTCCTTAGACAAAACTATCACGTTGTGTTCTGTATATATTCCTCCTAATTTTAACCCTTCTCTAGGCCAGCTTCAGACATTAAATGACCAATTACCATCCCCATTTATTCTAATGGGGGATTTCAATGCACACAATCCATTGTGGGGTAGTTCTACTTTAAATAACAAAGGTAAAAAAGTTGAAGACTAAATGTCACAGGAAGGGTTATGCATACTAAATGATGGTTCCAATACATATTTACATCCGGGTAATGGAGCTTATACAGCTATAGATCTTACTATAACTGACCCATCTCTTCTTTTGGATTTCTAATGGAAAGTACTGGATGACCTGTGTAGTAGTGATCACTTTCCGATCATTCTTCAACACATTTATTCTACTACCGGAGAAAAGCCCCAGCGCTTTAAATTAGGTAAAGCTGATTTGTCACTCTATGAAAATTTGTGTAGAGAACGATTGAAATCTGAATTGTTTGAATATGTTCTTGATCCCTTAAGTCTTTTCAGTGAAAAAATACTTTCCGTTGCAAATTGATCTATACCGAAAACCCCGGCAAACCAAAAACGGCCTGGGAAACCCTGGTTTGACTATGACGGTGATGATGCTCTGAAAAATCGTAAAAAGGCAGAGCAACTTTTCAATAAATATCAAACGACGGACAATCTTTGCACTTTTCGCGTTTTTCGCGCAAAAACTCGAAGAACCTTGAAACACAGAAGACGCACATCTGGCGCAACTTTGTCTTTAAATTAAATTGCCACACCCCAATGTACAAAGTATGGAATATGGTACAAGAAAATCAAAGGTAAAAAAAGGGAAGCTAATGTCCATCACATCAAATACGTACAAGATATTTTAACATCTGAAAAAGATATTGCAAATAAAATTGGAGAAACTTTTGAGAAACATTCTTCTTCCAAAAATTTAGGCCACACATTCCAGAGAATTAAAGAACAAAAAGAACGAAACAAACTTAACTTTAAATCTAAAAATACAGAGGAATACAACAGATTGGTTTCGATGGATGAAATGAAACAATCCTTGGATAAGGCACATGACACGGCATGTGGCCCTGACGATATCCATTATCAACTCCTCAAACAGCTTCCTTTAACAACTCTGGAAATTCTTTTAAACCTTTTCAATAAAATTTGGGAAACAGGGAAACTATTGTACGTTTGATTTCTATAGACCCACCATAAAAAATTAATTAAAAATCCAAATTTGATTTTTTTGAATTTTTTTCTTTTCATATATCTATTGAATGCACTCATACGAACTCTGACTATTAGTTTCAGAATTTTTTCTCCCATAATTAAAAAGATGCCCATAAGGTGCCTATGTTAATTTATTTTTCTATGCATGATTTTCACAGAGGGAGTTCATGTACAAGAATAAATGGCCCTTCCTGTGTAAACAAAAACAAAAACATGTGCCATTTATGTAAATTTATAAGAATCATGTGATTAGCCATTTGAATATAATACATGTCTCAATGCATGCAATAGGTAAACAATGAATAGGGATGTCCATTTCAGTATGAAATCTATATTTAGACTTGTCACAGATTACTGACGGGGAACATTAAAATCAATAGTAGTTGAACAATTTCATTTTTAAGCATAACTCTTTATAAATTTGTCTTTATTTATAAGGTGAAACCCAGGAATTTTAACACATATTTCTTAGTTTTCACTGAATGTTTGTTGGCTTAATTAAATTCCTTTCACTTATTACTTTAAAAAATTTTACAT
>MJUU01000318.1:292644-311308 GCA_002080025.1 Modiolus philippinarum | reverse complement strand
CCCTTTTCCCCCTTCTTTGAAAAAAAGCATGAGAACAAAGCCAAATTCATGTTCCAGTTACTCTAGTTTATATTGTTTCAATTGAAATTCATGTCAGTTTCAAAAATACATAAAAAGGTATCTTTTATTTTGTCTCCTACTGGGTTTCAATATGCTTAAAGTTAAAATCTTTCATCATAAAACTACTATACATATTGATTTTAATGTTACCTGTCAGTAATCTGTGACAAGTCTAAATATAGATTTCATACTGAAATGGACATCTCTATTCATTGTTTACCTATTGCATGCATTGAGACATGTACAATATTCAAATGGCTAATCACATGATTCTTATAAATTTACATAAATGGCACATGTTTTTGTTTACACAGGAAGGGCCATTTATACTTGTACATGAACTCCCTCTGTGAAAATCATGCATAAAAAAATAAATTAACATAGGCACCTAATGGGCATCTTTTTAATTATGGGAGAAAAAATTCTGAAACTAATAGTCAGAGTTCGTATGAGTGCATTCAATAGATATATGAAAAGAAAAAAATGAAAAAAATTAAATTTGGATTTTAAATTAATTTTTTATGGTGGGTCTATAGAAATCAAACGGACAATACCACCTATGTGGAAACAAGCAACTAGAGTACCTAATCCAAAACCGGGTAAAGATCATTCCGAACCATCTAATTACAGACAACTAGCATTAACTAGTTGTTTTTGTGAGACAATGGAACGGATGATAAACAACCGTCTTGTTTGATATCTCGAATCGAACGGTCTTCTGTCGAACAACCAAAATGGATTTCGACAAGGTCGTACAACATTAGTTCATCTAGTTCGATTCGAAACATTTATCAAAAATGCATTTTTAAAGAAAGAACATGTAGTGTCTATCTTTTTCGATATTGAAAAAGCATATGACACACCATGGAAATATGGCATTTTAAAAGATCTTTTTGATTTGGGGTTGAGAGGAAGCTTGTCTTATTTTATTGAGAATTTTCTCAAGGATCGTGAGTTCAATGTAAGAGTCAGCTCTACATTTTCTGACTCGTTTGAACAAGAGATGGGTGTTCCGCAAGGAAGCATCCTCTCTGTCACATTATTTAGTATTAAAATAAATAGTTTGGCCCAGGTTTTAAAAGATAACTTTGATGAATCTCTTTATGTAGATGATTTTCTGATTTGCTATCGTGGCAAAAACATGAATAATATAGAACGCCAATTGCAATTATGTCTAAACAGAATCGAAAAATGGGCAGTTGAAAATGGTTTTAAATTTTCAAGCTCGAAAACAGTCGGGATGCATTTTTGCTGTAAGCGGAAAATGCATCCAGTCCCAGAGCTTAAACTATACAATAATCCTTTAACTATTGTAAAAGAGGCCAAGTTCCTTGGTTTAATCTTTGACAGTAAACTTTCCTTTCTTCCCCATATCAAAATGCTAAAAAACAAATGCCTCAAGGCATTAGATATTTAAAAAAATGTGTCGAGTACCGACTGGGGTGCGGATAGCACTGTTTTATTGAATTCATATCGATCGTTGATTCGATCAAAACTAGATTACGGATGTTTTATTTATGGTTCCGCCCATAAATCATACATTAAACAACTAGACGCCGTTCATCACAAAGGTTTGCGTCTTTCATTAGGTGCGTTCAGAACTGCTCCTGTGGAGAGTCTCTAGCTAATGAACCATCCTTGGAAGACAGACGTATTAAACTTGGTAAAGCTCAAAGCGTATCCTTCCAATCCTTCTCACAACTGTGTTTTCAAACCTCTTCACAAAGCTGACTATGAAAAACGCCCAAACGTTATACAACCTTTTGGTCTTCGTATCAAACCACACCTTGAATCTGCTTATATGAATTTAGATGAAATAGCTCCTATAGAAACTCCCGAAAAGCCCACATGGCTGAACCAAAAACCATCATTTAATTTTGAACTACGCAAACACAAAAAGGTTGATACTAATCCTCTTGTTATCCAGCAGGACTCTGCAAATATTAAATCTGAACATACTGAATACTTGCAAATTTACACAGATGGCTCTAAGGATTGAGACAGAATGGCTTCTGCAGCCGTTTTTGGAGAACGTACAGCAACTCTCTGATTACCATCCTCTAGTTCCATATTTACTGCTGAAGCAAACGCTATTTACTCAGCACTTAAATTTGTAGCTTTATCACAATCAAATAAGTTCATGATCTCTTCCGATTCACTCTCATGCCTATTGGCAATGGAAAGTCGAAAAACAAAACACCCAATTATTTTGAAAAAAGCCGAATTCTAAAAGTCTGTTGTAGCATTAGGCAAAGAAGTTTTTTATGTTTGGATTCCTAGTTATGTGGGGATCTATGGAAACAGTTGCTGACCAGGAGGCCAAGGATGCACTAGACGACGAGATGGCGGATTGTCCAGTGCCGAACACTGACATGGAGCCTTTGATCGTTAAATACATTTTAAAGTTGTTGAAGGCCAAATGGGATCTGCAAATAAATAAACTGCATGGAATACAGTCAGACGTCGGTTAACAGGTCGGTTCCTGTGGTAAAACCGTAGGGAACAGGTAATGTTGACTCGATGTCGTATTGGACACACTAGAACAACACATATTTTTATTCTCAACAGTGACGATCGACCTGAATGTATTCCAAGCAATTGTCCTTATACAATTCAACATGTTTTAATTGACTGTGTAGATGTTGCCGATATCATTCGTGATTTTTATTCTGCTGATTGTCTTAAAGACCTATTTACAAATGTCGCAAGCGACAAAATCGTTCAATTTTTAAAAGCAATCAATTTATTTAGTAAGATTTAAATGGATCAATTTTAAACAAGTTTCTAATTTCTAATAGTGTTACTGTTAAACAAAAAAATTTCTTCTGTTATGTTTTTTAACATTTTACAGATTTTTTATTTTACTTGTATGAGGGTATATGGTTTTATATAGATATTTTATTAAAATTGTTCAGTATATTCAACAGTTCTCGCCACAATATAGCTGAAATATTTCTGAAGTTGACGTAAAACATCAATCAATCAATCATTCTTCCAACACGAGGACCTGAGTTTACATCCCATCCGAAAGATGGGTTGTGTATTTATTCATCGCGCACAACCAAGAATTGGGTCCTATTTCTATATCCCGGGGTTCCCTCGGGGACAGCCCCGTTTAGGAGGGGTCATACCCCGCAAGCTGAAGATACAAGGTCCCGGGGTTCCCTCGGTGGAGTTTCAAAGTTTCAAATTCTCCTGCACCTTTTATCGGATTTCACCCAAACTTCACATGATTGTTGACCATCATGGGTAGTTGTGCATATCGTCACGCCAGATTGATTGGCTAATTTTTGTCAAAGTTATGCCCCTTTTTGACTTAGAATTTTGCAACATTAAGTTTGTGGACGCCAATTCTCCTACATCTTTCATCGGATTTCAACCAAACTTCATAGGATTGTTAACCATCATACCTAGTTGTGCATATCGTCTCGCCAGATTGATCGGCTAATTTTTGTGGTTGTTTAGTCTACGGATATAAAAATCACAAACTTGAAAGTGCATACCCTGGTGATGATTCTGGCCAAGTTTGGTTAGTATTGCCCCAGTAGTTCTGGAGAAGATCTTTGAATAAAAGTTCACTGACGGACGCTGAGTGATGGCAAAAGCTCACATGGCCTTTTGCCAGGTGAGCTAAAAAACATGCTGTGATGAAAAGAGTCATTTGTGGATCTACAATCTTAAAATTGGTTTGGTTAAAGTTATTGAATTTTACCTAAACGTTTGCCGAGAAATATTTGATAGAAACCTTGATTCTTTGTTTCAATAGTTTAATTCTGGGAAGAAACTTTTGACAACATATGGGTCTTCAGTGTAGGAAATAAGTTACAAAGTGAAGACTAATGAGCGGAACGTCTGATATGGTTAATAGATAAACTATAAAGAGCAAACGCCAAAATCTACTGATCAATGAGTTTGGTATTATTGCACTTTTCTCATTGTCGCTTTTTGGAACCGAATCATCGAAAAAAAAAAATCTCGGATCATTACATGATGGACTTTATAGTTTGTGAAAAGACCCCGTTCATATATGCATAATTCATGGTATAATTCGATCTTGCAAATAACACAATACCGAAGTTACTGTTAATTTAGGTTCTGCAAATGCGCATTTCAACAACTTATGTCTCTTCAGAGCAGATAAAATCAAAACATTTTGGAGTCCATAAACCCAAATAAACTTAATGCTGATAGAGCACAAATAACCAAAAGAAAAATAGAAAATCAAAACCAAGTTAAGGACAGAGCTATGCATAAGGAGATACTCATTAGTTTTAAACACAATTTTGTAAAATATAGGTATTGTAATTTTTAAACAAAGTCGGTTTTCGGGTCAGCACCGAAGTACTGACTACTGGCTTAGTGAATATCCTCGGGGACTAACAGTCCACCAGCAGAGGCATCGGCCAAGTGGTAACAAAAACACAATACCGAAGATACTGTTAATTTAGGTTCTACATATGGCATTTCGACAACTTATGTCTTTTCAGGGCAGATAAAATCAAAAGATTAATATTGGCGTTTTGTTCCGTCAGTCATTACATGTTTATGAATGAAAAGGTACGATCATTTTAAACAAATCCTCTTCAAATATTAAAAAAAATGTCCTAATTTGTATGTTTTTACACAAAATTGAATACAATGATTCATTTTGATGCCTTCAAATTTAACAGGTCGGTTTTCAGCTTGGATGTTTTGTTAATGACAACAACACAGTTTCCCTTTATGGACAAAGAATCGATAAAAATTACGAAGGTTATGGAATAACCAGGGTGCTTTTACATAAAGTATTTTTTGACCAAGAAATCAAGTGTACAAGGCCAACACGCTGGGGAACTTGCATAGATACCAAAACAATGTTTGCACATTCAAAGGGTGTCGCACTAAAAGCCGCTGATATGAAATTTAGAATGGTGAGTTAAGTATTTTACAAGAATTTGTCTCACTACTCGGACACGGAAACGTATTTTTGATAGATTCCATTTTAGACCTATATATGGCCGGTGTTTCTTTTTCAGTAATGTACTCCCAACAAAGTGTGCGGAAAATAGTATAAAAATGGCCATTTGTTGATACCCGAAAATATCAAAAGATCCAATGACAAATTTTACCTCCTGCTTAGGGACATAATACACACGCAAATGTCAATATTATTGTAACATAAGCCTTATAAATCAAACATTATGGAATTGCGGTAGACAACTCGTTTTTTTAATTTGAAACAATTAATTTCGATCTCAATAAATTAAACAATCGTTAAGTTTCTGGAAACATGTATACAATATCTTGTAACTAATTTAAAACTACGGCATTTGAAATTAACTGACCATAAAATTTTCATATCAAAGGAAACCAGGATGAAAAGGGGTCGATGCTAAAATTTTTATTTTCAAGATATGGTTTTAATATTTAGGATTGTTATTTATATTTCATTATCTTTTTATGCCCAAGGATCTTTAGATCGGGGGCATATTGTTTTTGTCCTGTCTGTCTGTCCGTTTTTCTGTATGTCTGTCTCTCCACAACTTTAACCTGGCTCATAACTTTTAAACGAGATGTGATAGGATCTTCATATTTGGTATGTGTATTGATAATGTAAAGCTGAAAACCATTATGAAAATTTCACTAAGGTCAGGTCAAAGGTCAAAATATAGATTTTGCTATAGCTCATTAATGACAATTGCTAGAGGCTTGATATTCTATATGTGAATAGATCTAATAATGCTTAATACAACTCCACAAAAAAAAAAAAAAATGGGTCTTGTCAAAGGTCAAGGTCACCGAGTGCAAAATTGAAAACTTAACCAAAACTTTGACATTGCCGATATCTTTTCAACCAGATGTGATAGGACCTTCATATTTGGCCTGTACATTGGTCATATAAAACTGAACAGCATTTTATAAATTTCACTAAGGTCAGGTCAAGGTTACAGAGGTCAAAGGGTCAAAATGTAGATTTTGCTATAGCTCGTTTATTACAATTGCTAGAGGCTTCATATTCTATATGTGAATAGATCAAATAATGCTTAATACAAATCCGCCAAAAAATTTTGGTCAGGTCAAAGGTCAAGGTCACCAAGTGCAAAATTGAAAACTTAAACAAAAACTTTAACATTGCCTATACCTTTTTCAACCAGATGTGATAGGACCTTCATATTTGCCCTGTATATTGGTCATATAAACTGAACAGCATTATGCAAATTTCACTAAAGTCAGGTCAAAGGTCAAGGTCACAAAGGTCAAAATATAGTTTTTTACTATAGCTCCTTTATTACAATTACTAGAGATTTGATATTCTATATATGAATAGATCTAATAAAATTTAATACAAATCCACAAAAAAATTGGGTCAGGTCAAAGGTCAAGGTCATTGAGTGAAAATTTGAAAACTTTAAAATTGCCAATATTTTTCAAACCAGATATGATAGGACCTTGATATATTGTATATTAATTAATAAAGCTGAACACCATTATGCATATTTCATTAAGGTCAGGTCAAAGATCAAGGTCACAGAGGTCAAAATCTAGATTTTGCTTTTAGCTCGTAAATTACAATTGCAAGAGGCTTGATATTCTATATGTGAATAGATCTTGTGGAGCTTAGTATAAATGTCTACTTAACCTTAATTTCTAGTGACTGCAATTTTAGTAGTTATTTTATATGGTAGACATGGTTGCTGCCGGGGCATAGTGTTTCACAAACTCATCTTGATCCAGTTGTTGTTATATTTCATCATTTTCGAGTGGTTTTGTTTCATGTGTTGCATTGACCAGTGCTTTGCTCAAGTTTAGATTGATTGTTGTTTAACGCCAACTTCAGCAATATTTCAGCTATCGTGGCGTAAACAGTTGATGATATTAGGAATATATAACTAAAACAGTCATATAAAACGTATGGCTATATACAGATAAAACAACTTCTAAAATATAAAATCGTACAATAAACAATTTAAGATAAATATATCAGATTTAATGAAACTTAAAACTTGGATAATATAAACTTATATTTTACTATACAAATTGACAGCTTTTAAAAATTGAATAATTTTGTCGCCTGCAACGTTTGTAAATACTAGTAAATCTTTAAGAGATCAGCTGTATAAAATGTGCGACGTATTTCGGCAACATCGACACAGTCAAGTTTACCAACTTCTGATTGTATTCCGTGCAATTTAATTTTTATTTGCAAGTCCCACCTGTCTTGCCATATTTTTTGGATGTATTTACTTATAAGAGGTTTCATGTCAGTGTAAGGCACTGGACAATCAGCCACCTCATCATCTAATGCATCCTTTGCCTCCTGGTCAATAACTGTGTTTCCATAGATCCCTACATGACTAGGGGTCCAAGTATAAATGACTGCTTTGCCTATACCAACAAATGACTTGTAGAACTCAACGACCTTAAGAATAACTGGGTGTTTTGTCTTTCGACTTTCAATTGCCAATAGGCATGAGAGAGAATCAGAACAAATCAAGAACTTACTTTTTCGCGATGAAGCAACAAATTAGAATGCAAAGTAAATAGCGTTGGCTTCAGCAGTAAATATGAAACTTGAGGATGGTAGTCGGAGAGTTTCTGCTCGGTCTCCGAAGACAGCTGCACAGGCCACCCTGTCTCCATCCTTAGATCCATCTGTGTATATAGTCAAGTATTCGCTGTGTTCAGATTTAATTCGTGCAAACTCCTGCTGGATAACCAGAGGATTAGTGTCAGATTTTTTATATTTTCGTAGTTCGAAATTAAATGCTGGTTTTGGGTTTAGCCATTGAGGCTTTTTTGGAATTTGAATTGGTGCTATTTCGTCCAATTATACATTGGCAGATTCCAAGTGTGGTTGGATACGAAGTCCAAAAGGTTTAATAACATTCAGTCGTTTATCATATACTGTTTTGTGAAGTGGGTTGAAAAGGATTTGAAGGATACGCTTTTAGCTTAGAAGCGTATAGTAATCCAGGTTTGAGACGTCTGTCCTCTAGGGATGGTTCATTAGCCTCAACATAGAAACTCTCCACCGGAGCAGTTCTGAACGCACCCAAGGACAGACGTAAACCTTGGTGATGAATTGTATCTAAAATTTAATGTTTGATTTACGGGCAGAGCCGTAAACAAAACATCCATAATCTAACTTTGATCGAATCAACGATCGATATAAGTTTAATAAAACAGTGCTATCCGCAACCGAGTCGGTACTCGACACAACTTTTAAAATATCTGATGCCTTGAGGCATTTATTCTTTAGCTGTTTGATATGGGGAAGAAAGGAAAGTTTACTGTCAAAGATTAAGCCAAGGAATATGGCTTCTTTTACAATAGTAATGGGGTTATTATACAATTTTAGCTCTGGATCTGCATGGAGTTTCCGTTTACAACAGAAATGCATTCCAACTGTTTTAGAGCTTGAGAACTTAAAACCGTTCTCTTCGCCCCATTTTTCAATTCTGTTCAAAGAGAGCTACATTGCCTTTCTATGTTATTCATGTGTTTACCACTATAACATATCAGGAAGTCATCTACATACAGTGATCCATCTATGTTATTTTTCAAAACTTCAGCTAAACTATTGATTTTAAAACTAAACAATGTAACAGAGAGGATGCTTCCCTGCGGAACACCCATCTCCTGTTCAAAAGGATTAGACAGCGAAGAGTTTACTCTGACATTAAATTCCCGGTCTTTAAGAAAGTTTTCAATGAAAATTGGCAAACTTCCTCTCAACCCCATATCAAAAAGATCCTTTAAAATACCATTTTTCCATGTTGTATCATATGCTTTTTCAATATCGAAAAAGACAGACACAACATGTTCTTTTTTTAAGAAGGCGTTTCTAATAAATGTCTCAAAACGTACAAGATGGTCTACAGTACCACGCCCTTGTCTAAATCCGTTTTGTATGTTAGACAGTAGACCATTTACTTCAAGAAACAAAACATACCGATCATTTATCTTACGTTCAATGGTCTTACAAACGCAACTAGTCATTGCCAGTGGGCGGTACTTCGACGGTTCTAAATGATCTTTACCTGGCTTTGGAATAGGGACTATTGTTGCATGTTTCCAGATGGATGGTAAGTTTCCTGTTTCCCAAATATTGTTCATAAGATTTAAGTGGATATCAAGAACTGAATCAGGTAGATGTTTGAGAAGTTGATAATGGATATCATCAGGGCCGCATGCAGTGTCATGTGCCTTATCCAACGATTTTCTCAATTCATCTACCGAAAAGGGTCTATTATAGTCTTCCGGATCCTGAATTTTGAAGTTAAGTTTTGTTTTTTCTTTTTGTTGTTTAATTCGTTGAAATGTGGGGCCTAAATTTTTAGATGAAGAGTGTTTGGCAAACGTTTGTCCTATTTTATTAGCTATTTCCTTTTCAGAGGTTAAAAAATCTTGGCCATTTTTAAGATGATGGACAGTAGCTTTCTTATTTTTGCCTTTAATTTTTTGAATAATATTCCAAACTTTATTCATAGGGGTATGGCATTTTAGTTTTGAAACAAAGTCGCCTTCTTTGTTTCAATGTTCTGCGAGCCTTAGTTCTAAAGACACGGAAATTGCCAAGATTATCCGTTGTGGGATGTTTGTTTAACCGTCGTTCCGCCTTCTTACGATTTTTAAGAGCATCATCGCAATTTCAAGTTTAGAGAGTCTTCGACAATTCTCGCCGAAAAATTGAGCCACCAAAGACATAAATGATGATAGGAGATCAATAACGGCTTAGGAATAATACATATGACATATAAGACATTTTGTTTTTGATAAGGACTTTATCACGGCCAATATAAGTGAGCCTGAAAAGTCCGTAACAAAAAACAAAGTTTCCTATATTTCTTTTATCGGTAATTCTCAAAATGATAAAGAGAACTCTAAAATAAACAAGTGGTCAGGATATCAATTTTTAATTACAAAAAATAAAAAAACAAAAATGTGAAAGTATGATAGCGCATTCATATGAGAAATTCTCTCAAGAACATATAGGTTAGCTGAAGCAAGAAAGTTGGAGATCCATGTGCTTATATTTAGATTAATGGCATGAAATTTGAAACGAAATGGGTTTCTTTGAAGCAAGAAAGTTGGAGATCCATGTGCTTATATTTAGATTAATGGCATGAAATTTGAAACGAAATGGGTTTCTTTTTTTAATTTTTCACTGCCTCATAATTGACTTTTTTATTACATTACCTGATTTTTTTCAATAATTGATTTTAAATGCATTAATAAATGATTGAGGGAAAACTGATACCCGTGTGAAAAAAGTTACCCTATTTAATTAGAAAATCTAAAAGATAGCACATGTATATCATAAACGTTTTCATAAAGTGATATCCAGAGTGTAGAAAGAACGCCAGTAGAATACCAAAGGAACAAGGGAAATGATTACCACAAAAATCGAAGTAAAAAGCGTGGCAAAAACGGTAACACAGAAAAACAGACAAAACAAGGACATGAGACAGCCACAATGTACGTAAATAAGATGACGACATTACATACTAATGCACTCATAGTGTGAACTTCCATGAAAACCGATTGGCATCAGGTGCTCCGGAACGGTAAGCATGCCTTGCTCCACCAGTGACACCCGTCCTACTATCAGTTAGTCAATTTAGGGTTGAGTCGAAATGGTTTGTCAAATCCTTGAGGACGTGAAAGTAGAGAAAAGAAAAAAAACCTGTCTTTACAGTTTACTTTCTATGTACTACAACTTGTATTCTGACTTTTTTCTTTTCTATGAACAGTAATACTGAGTTTAACCGAGATCTTCAAATGAATTGATTTGAATAATGTGAAAATTGTTTAATTAAAATCAATTTTAAGTGCTTGTTTATTCTTTAATTGCAGGTGATATTGCCATTTATATCAAAAACAAGTTTAACCATGAAATCAGGTGCAACCTCAAAGGCAAGACATCTAAACGAAAATGACTTGAGATTCATTTTCAATTCAGCCACCATATCAAATAATCTATTCCCTGACGAACGAATTGTAAATTCATGGAATACATACAGACCAATGACAGAAAACATACCTCTTCTGTTTGATTCAAGAACTGTTATAATTGGGTCAAACCTAGATGATGAACATCGTGCATTGTTTTCCATTGGCTCGAAAAGTCAAACATTTAGAGGCATCTTGTACCATTTAAACATATACGGCAATCTGGAAACATGCTTAGAAGAACATTTATTTATTCATATTGAATCATTGTCTTTACATGCAACCTCATGCATCACACTTGAAGTTACAGTTGAAGAGCAGTTCCAGTACAATCCCTCTACAATCACTACTTATATGAATAAATGCGGTTTTAAAAGGCCTGATTATTATGGAAATTGTGAGCTATTTTACATTGAGGGGAAAATTAAAGATTTTTTAAAATAAAATTTAATTCTCTTGATGAAATTTATTGTCATTCATAAATAAAATATTTAATTATATACTGTAAACCAACTTATTTTCGCGTTCTGCTTGTCCCAGTCAAATTGGCGGCGACTTATTTTCGCGGCTACTTTATTTCGCGTCCTGCTTGTCCCAGTCAAATTGGTGGCGACTTATTTTCGCGATTTTCTATTTCTGCTGATGTATTTGTATAAGGTTGAGAAATATTCGCGACGATTTATTTTCGCAATTTTTTTATTATCGCGAAAATAAATCGCTCGTGATAATAAGTTGGTTAACAGTACTTAGACTAAATCAAAAGCTATTTTAACCTCAAGATAAACCATGTACTTTATCATGAAAATCACTGAAAGGACGGATTAATACGCTGTGATTTGTCGGTTAACAGAGGTGAAAAAGATTGCTTTATTAAGCCTACTCTGGAATTTATTACACGCTTTTCCTTAACTATTCAGACCCTTTATCTAATGTCATATTATGTATTACCAAAACGACAAACTTGAGACCACAGTGCAAGTTTCCATATGACGTCCAGGATTTATCCAGAACAACAAAAATTGTGTACTCTTTCTCCGGCTATTTGTATTTTACGGAACGGAACGGAACAGAAGTTGAGGCTACAAATGGGAAAAAAAGTAAAATTGCATAACAGTGCAATAAAATATCCTTAAGATAAGAATTCCATGAATGATACCTATTAAGGCAAACCATCATAGCTACCAAAATTAATAACAAATTGAGATTTTTTACATGTTTTACAATTATTTTGTTCCGTTCCATAAAATACCAATTGCACAGGGGATTTGGTATTTTGCGGAACCGAACAGAACAATCAAAATTGTATATCTTCAAAATTTTTATAGCATGACATTTTCCTTCTGCATGTATATAGTAATTTTTGGGTATGCGGTTTCATTATGTTTTCTCTAATATATTCATTCATACAATGATCATAAATGTCACTCTTTGTCGTTAACCTCAATTCATAACATTAGTAGATGAATAAACGTTGTTTGTTTTTCCTTTTGTCGTTACTTTGACATGAATTGTGCAACCGCAACCACCACAAAACAAGGACTAACCACCACATCCCCTGGACAACAACACACCACAAAATCAGGACATACTTTTTTCAAAATTGACAAATTTTTCATTATGCAGGTAATGCTCAAAATTTTATTCCCACAATACACTAGGATGTAAAGTATTCCTGAATAACCCTTATTTCGTGTGGAAATGTGTGAATTTACATTTCTTGTCACTTTCAACAAAAACAGGATTTTAAGTTAATTCCACAATAAAAATAATCAAGAAACGACAAAAAGATGGCTCAAATGATTACAAAACGTGCATGTCTCTTAATCTTCCCAACATGCTGATACTATCTGTGAAATTGCAAAAATTCCGTTTTGTTAATATTTTTTTACGATCAGCGCCACAACATCAGGACAACCATCACAAAACAGGACAAAACACAACACAAAAACAGGTCGTCGCAGGACAACGTTCCTACCTGTGTAAATGGTAATGCAACACCATAAACAGATAAAATGTGCAATATATTTAACTTAATACTTACAGTGAAAGGTTACGCCATTATCGGTTAATCGATATGTTTCGTATCGCGATTTCTTCGATTTAGTGATTGATTTTTGTGAAAAGAGATTTTGAAAGTCTTTTTTCTAAGTATTTAATGATTGTCTAATTTTTCAAACTGCCTTTGGTATGGATGTCCCTGAGATAAAATTTCATAAATCGTCAATTTTACTGTATTGGTAACTAATACGATCTAATATGACAATCAAATGGCTGAAACACAGCATGTGGTCGTATAGAATTATAGAATAGAAGTATAGAGCTTTTAGTTTTGATTTTATCTAGTCAAATCCATAAACGTAGGGATAAGACGAAAAGAGTGTTATCACTTCACGTCTTAACACAATGTTGTTCTTAATTTCAGTATTTGAGATATTAGAGTTAAAAATAAAACTTCAAATACAAGTAGTATATTATTAAAGATTGTGACTTTCAATGTTCAATCAAAAACTCTAAAAGCTCATATGTTTAAATTTCAAAACTAAATAGAATCTCAACAGAGTCGTGTTTGTCAGGATGTTCCAACTTTTGACAGGTCAGTTTTTTTTCTTTGTTTATTAAATACAAGCGGCAGTCTTGCAGTTGTATTGAAGTGAACACATGCAAACGACAGAAGGATACATAATTAACAAAAGACATATTAATAACAACAATAAAGATCGAAAGAAATTACAAAAAGGATAAAACAGAAAGTAACACAAAATATAACGAACGCAACTTTCAAAGACTAACACACTACCAGACTGATTTCGCATCCTATACCCCGGAAGGGTTAGCATATTATACTCCGTATGCTCAACCCTCCCCACTATCAGTCAATACAGGGAAAATGAAAAGTGAAATCCATTTACATTTTGTGACACAAATACGTTATATCTTTCAATAATGTCATGGTCCCGCCTATAGATCTTACTAGAAGAAAGTGACACATTCTGAACATCTTTTGCCGAAAACCTGTTGGGAAAGAGCAGTAACAAATCAAATGTAAATTTTAAACTCATAACGCCGGCGAGATATTGCTGCTAAGAGAAGGAAATGTTACGCATGGGAAGTTGAAATTATAAATCAATAAATAAATGCAAATACGATGTTTCATTTTTAAAAGTTAAAAAAACTGAGGTGGCTCACTCACCTAATTTTTTCTAAATTTGTGTTAGATTTCGGAACTCCTCTTGTTTTCTCCAGTTCAATGGCTTGAAGAATTTTTCACACCTACCCCAACTTTCTATTCCATTTATGTCTTTTATAGGTCATTTTTTGTCACCTGAAAAGTCTTCATCAAATTCTTGATATAACTTCCTAGCTTATTGACAAAAAAAAATCCTGATGTTAAATTTAGGGGAAATCCAGAGAATTTCATTTCCCGCCAATTTTTTTTAATGTTTTCTATCTCCGATAAAAGCACGCGGACATGTATTTTTCTTCTGACTTTGTCAGTAAGTCCACAAACTATATATATACAATTTAAATAGGAAATTCTTGATGAAAACAACATAGGAGTGAGCTTCCTTAATACACGAAAAAAATCAATGCTATTATTCTTTAGCATTCCAACTCTTCTGGACAAAGTTCAGAAATAACATTAAAAATAAAATATATAAGGATATGCAATGTAAACATTTATATCAATTATACAAAGACCATATAAAAATTAAACCAATAACAATGAATTTAGCAGTTAGGATAGGGAAACAAGGACCGAGTCCTTATAATACTCCTTCTCCTTACTTACTTTTGTAATTTTATACATGCACAAGGTAAATTACGTAAATTATAAATAGCTTTAAATATGTGTAAACATACATATATATATGAAAATAAACACTATATATCTAACAAAATAGGTAATTATTTGTGAGGGAAAAAAAGAGTTGTATATATATAAGGATATAACAAAATATCCGAAATTACTGTGAATTTATAGTTTTTTTTATATTCTTACGAGACTGATTTTCTTCAGGGACTCGTGCACGATCATAAAAAAGATGCTAGATCTTTCAATTTCACTTACAGATATAATGGTGACGTTCTTTCCATCCATAAACGCATCTTTTGCTAAATGGATCATATTTATATATCTGCCAGAACTACAGATAAAGGAATCGACAGAAACCACTAGATGTACATCTTTTTGGACTTACATCTCGATTTTGAGGAAAATGGTCATCTCAGTACTCAAATTTACGAAAAAGGGGGGATTTTAATTTCAAAATTATCAATTTCCCTACAGTAATATACCAGCTTCTCCTGCTTCCGAAATGTATGTTTGACAGTTGATTCGTTTCGCGAGAGCTAGCACAAATTATACATACTTTCTCATTAGACATAGTTATTTCCGTGACCGCCTTATTAATCAAGGCCCATACGGTCATTAAAAAGTTTTTTAATAGATATCAGTCCCTTGTTGCAAAAAATTGAAGTTTCGGTCCGAACTCTGATTCAAGATTGTTTTTTTTACTTAGTACTGGGATGATCATATTTTTTATCCTATTTATGACCTTTCAATAGCAATTGAGTTGTTAAGTTGCTACAATACACAACCACATTGTAAGGGGAAGTTTGGCATGCCACAAAACCGCTTAAAAAGGCGGTTAAACGAACGATTTCTTTTCAAATGCTTGTACAATATCAGGACCATTGCGGTCGACAATTTTTCCGGTGGTTTCGACCTGATTTGTCTTTTTGTCTCATGGACTTCTTTTGACAACTCTGTTCGGTAATTTTGTTATTACTATCATTTTCTTTCTGTATACGCTATTTTTACAACTTATCTCTCTTTAGTGTAGCTTAAATCATTATATTTGTGGTCCTTAAACAAAAAATGGTAAGATTTGATAGCGCACAAATAACCAAAAAAGATATAAAGGGAAAGCCAAAATCAGCTTAGGATAGAACTATGCAAGAGGGAGACACTAAATATTTTCATGCAAAAATTCCAGATAAAATTTGATTTTCGAAGCATCGAAGTACTGACAACTGGTTTGGTGAATACCCTCTGGACGAACAGCGCTAGGGATGAACCATTCCGTTTACTACATATCCACTAAACAATCCCATTTATCTACCCAAACAGGAAATAACAAATAACCACAGTTACATGAACCGTAAATAAAGTTTCTGCATATGGCCATTTTGACAACTTAAATATCATCAAATTTTGTAAANNNAAAAAAAAAAAAAAAAAAAAAAAAAAAAAAAAATGGTTAATGGAAATCAAAAACACAGTTAAGGACAGAGACCAATATCACTATTAATTTCTAAAAATGAGATCAATTCCACAATTGTGTGGAAATCTTGGTTTTGTAATTATGTTTTATTTTAAAGAGGGACTTTAAGCGGACTCTAAATGGCTGACGAAAACCTATTTTCCAGCTTTATGTTTAAACATTATTTTCGAGTTGTATTTGATTAAAATTTGGAATAAAATAATTCATTTTTGTAGCCATCCGTAGATTTTGTTTACTGCAGCATGCAACTGAAAACATGTTTGGGACAAGACTGGTTACCCAAAGATTCACTTCGTCAAACGAATCAATAAGAATAAGAAAGGCTACTACTGATGATTATGAAGCTGTTATGATGCTCCGGGATTCACAAAAACTATTTGATGGATATGATAATCTTCCAGACAGATATCAGATGTTTTTAGAATCGTCTACGAACAGAGGGTATGTCGCAGTCAAAAACGACAAAATTGTAAGCTCTATGTAATATCATATTAAAAATGTATGATATAATACATATGATATATCATATGAATAAGGGAGTATGAGCTTCAGTTTTCAGAAGCATTCGATATCCTCGGGTTTTATCCATTCAAATAGGGTTAAAATTTTGTACATGGATCCTATTTTCTTGGTCATAGGTCACTTTAAAATGCATAAAATAGACAAAATTCTATCAGTTTCCAATTTTCATATATTCTATCGTATATAAACAGCAAATGGAAATTGAAGCAAATGTTTGCCGCCAAAATTTTGACGTCGTATATCTCAAAAATTCTTACAGGAATTTTGAAAATGTTTTGCTCATGTTGTTCTATAAGAAAAGCTCTTCAAAACAAAACGCCAACATTTTAATTCTAAGTACAAAATTTCTGACACTCGTACTCCCTTTAGCCAGGAATGTTGTTATAATATTTTTTTGTTCTCCAAAATAAGAAGGTGATTGAGATCGTATTAAACCATTGTTGTGACGTCATCTATTGTATTAACTGTGGATTCTTTTTAAAGAACCCATGGCTTACCCTCTATTGTTATCTCCAATTTAAAGTTTAAAAACGCCCTGGGGGAATTATATGTATACTGCATTTCACTGCGAACTGATTGTCCGATCAAGCGAAATAGTTTTGTTCGCATCGAGTGTTGAGATACTTTCGTTAGGCACGGATCTTATTTATTTTCGGAAGGGGGTGGGGATTTTTACCCGACCTGGGAAACGTTTTGGACCGCATGCTAGGAAATTTGTTACTTGTTGGGCGAGTTTTTTTTCTAATGATCAACGTGAGAGCTAGATTATTTTTTTAACCCAGGTGCTGGTGTAGGAGATTTTCTTAGCATAGACATGGGCCAGAAATCCCAGCCCAACACCCGAAAATCCAAGCTTTACAGGGTCGTTTACACTTACCTCAGTAATGTATATTGTACATGTTGTATGGTAATTAGTATTTCCTTCAAGTACAACTAGATTCAAAATAAATATCTGATAAATACGCGGAAATGTTCTATTTAAATTCGATCTTTTCTTCAGAACACAAAAAAAATAATTTTATAATCTTTTATGAGTTCCCTCCAGTTATCAGTGTTAGTTCAAAATATATACAAAGTTCTGCATCCAAATGTGGTGAAAAGCACAGTCCAGGCGCAGATCCAGGCAATTAGAAAAGAGGGGGTCCAATTAGAAATGAAAGGAAATTTCGCCGAGCGGAGCGAGACGAGAAAATTTTTTGGGGTATTTTTAAACAAAACATCAGGATATTAATAAAAAAAATACATGATTGTCCAAAAAAGGGGGTACCAACCCCCGGAAACCCCCCTCTGAATCCACAGTCATAGATAGCGGGCTTTACCAGCTGTGCTGAGTTTATCTATTTCTTCATTAATATATGCATTTGGTGGAAAGAAAATTAAATGAAATATCCGGCTTGTACACTTTTTTTCATGAATTCATATTTTTTCTGTACCACTTAGCTGCTTATTAAAAAAGGGCCTCTGACAACGCAAAACCTTGAAATATCATTAACAGGGGTAATAACACGAGATCCCAAGCTCTCTGAGAGACCGGAACCCATGTATGTACAGCCCAGATTCCTATGAGTGGAGCCCATAGCCTAGTGTTGGAGCCCGAATCCCTTGTTTTAGAGCCCGTGCCCTTGTTTTAGAGCCCGGAACCATAGTGTTCCAGCCCAGAACCCAGTGGTGAAGCCAAGATCCCCACGTTCAAAAACGGTTTGAGCCTAGGAGTCAAGAGCCCATGTTATTTCCTTGAACCGTAAGTTTTTGGCAATTCTCTTGTTAAACAAGAATTTCAGGAGATCGTGACCTAAGCAAAGAAATAAAAGGTTTTTAGAACAGTTTAAATTGGACTTGAACTTTTGTTCCTAGTTCAATTATTT
>MJUU01000318.1:262368-286202 GCA_002080025.1 Modiolus philippinarum | reverse complement strand
AAAACGAGGTATCAAATGATTGCTTATTGTATGAGCTTTACAAGGACCCAAGTTTTTACAGTTTTTATGCCCAATACGTTCCATAGCGCAATTAGACGTACCCCTACCCCAATGAAATATTGACGAAAAAACCGATATTTTCATGTAATTGCGTAAGTTTGATGGTCTAAAGAACCCGAAGTGCATCTCAATTCTCGATTCTGAAAATTGTTTTTATCTTTTCAATCTATTCTCTTCAATATAAAACAGGCCAAGACAATGTTAACATATTTTAAATGACCAAAATTTTATTTTCAAATTACCAAAGACAGGGACCTTTGAATATTTTCGTTTTTGAATAAGTTTTGTATTTCTTTTGCCTAATATTATTTGTTAGTAAACAAATATCATTTAAAATAGGTATGAAATGAAAGCTTATTATATTAGCTTTACAACAATAACAAATAATTGCCGTTTTTAGGTAATATATACATCATATATCAATTAAACTTACCCCTACTCCAACAAATTTACTCTGAAATTGTCAATTTTTATGTCTATTTTCGCATAAAAATAACCAGAAGACGCAAAATGTGGGCTGTATAGGACAATGTTGCATAAATTATATTATGATTTAATATTTTAACAGCCATTTGTTGACTTAAACTCAATATTTCGCCCGAAATTGGTGAAAAATGGGAATTTTCAACATTTCAGCATTGTCCAAAGTCCACTGTTATATCGTTATATATGCAAAATCTGGAGGATATTTCTGTAACTATGCCAATTAATTGTACCAAGCGACACATTTGGTGTCCTAAAACAATGCTAAGGAAAACAAGGATTGTTAAATGTGACTCTGATTACAGAAAATCTTACCCCTACCCCAACAAATTTTCCCTGAAATTGTCAATTTTTTGTCTATGTTCACATAAAAATAACCAGAACACGCAAAACATGTGTTGTATATGACAATAATGCATGAATTACATCAGAATGTGGTATTTTAACAGCCATTGGTCGACTAAAACTCAATATTTCAATAAAATGGGAATTTTCAACATTTCAGATTTGTCCGTATTTTATCGTTAAATCGCAATAAATGTCAAATGTGTAGAATATATCTGCAGATATGCTATCTAATTGTCCAAAGCAATACATACATTTTCTTTAAACATAGTTTAGAAAAACAAGGAGTATTATATGTGACTCTTATTACCGAAAATTTTACTCCTACCCCAACAAATTTTCCCTGAAATTGGTGTTTTTTGGTCTATGTTCGCATAAAAATAACCAGAACATGCAAAATGTGTGTTGTATANACATGTTCCATGTAAATCTATCGGCTAAATAAAGCCATTCAATTGTACAAAGGATTGCTATATCAACTCAATATCCTGGAATCACGGGAGTAGGTGTAATGAGATAAAATACACCCGATTACACATTATATATAATTTTAAAGTCGTTACAGATATTTAAGTCAATTTAATCGACAAGAAGAAACCTCAAATTCGATCCCATGGGCAATGGCCATTAAGGGTACTGGTTAATGTCTAATTATAAAGTCAAGATAACCCATAATGGCCGAAAATTACAATCACAAGCCACAACCCACAAGAGAACTGCACTACAAAAATACAAAATAGACAACAGACAAACATAAATAACTATAGGAATTCGGGGATAGCCTGACTTGTTTCTGGCATTAGCAAAAACTAATGGTAGGGTTTAACTGGTTTATTTCGTTTCCCTAGAGTATAATAAACATACAAATTAAACACAATACATGTATATTACTAACTCTATTACCACTATCTTGAAAAGAAAGGAATGAGACAAAACGTTAACCTTATTAAGAAAGAACGGTCAAAGAGTGCTCGCTGCTTAACTGCCTTCGAGCTCAAGGAATCTTGTCTGCTGGTAAAACACTGTCCCGCTACGGAAGAAAAATTAAACTCAAAACTTCCCGAAAGGTTTAGTAAAAATTTGTCATGTATTCCAGCAGACATCGGCAGTATCAGTAAGAGGCCAGTATATGTGTAAAATCTTTAAGTTACTGGAATCCAAAGCCAATTTAACAGATTCGTTTATAATATCCCGTTGAATCTTTAAGTTACTGGAATCCAAAGCCAATTTAACAGATTCGTTTATAATATCCCGTTGATATCCACTTATACGTAAATAATGTAAGTTACGTTCCAGTTTCTCTTGATTTTTATCAGTTTCTCGCATTTTTAACTACATTTCCATACAATCGAGGATGAGAAATGCGCTTTGTAATTATCTGTTTGCAAATCTCGTCATATGTAGATATCAAATGTTCATATCTTCTGTAAAACTTCTTAAGATTATTAAATAATTTATGAAATTTATAACCTTGTTGTAAAAGTTCGGATGTGAGAGTGAGGTTACGCTCATTAAAATCGTCAAGGGTAGAACAAACGCATGCAAATCATCCGGCTGAGATATGTACACCCCGTAGGATGGAGCTATTTGAACGTCGCCGTCACGGAAATGAAAATTAGTAATAGAGTAATCAAAATCATCCTTTTTATCATAAATATGAGTTTCATTTAACCAGAGTCGATGATGATACTTAGATCCAGTAAAGAGCAGTATTTAGAATCATTGTTTGCTTTATATAGTTTAAGTTCATGAGGGTAACTAATGACTTCATAATATAAATGGGGATTGGTCAATAGTAAGGATATCGTCAATATTTCCATTGGAAATTGAAATAATTTTACTGCTGTTTGGTATTGCGGTAGTTTTCTCCACATTTTTATTTTATCTATTTTTATTTTTTTTTTTATTTATTATTTTTTTTTTATTTATTTATTGTTTCTTTTATTTTTTATTATTATTATTTTTTTTTTTTTTGTTAAACCTTTTGAACGACGAGAGATATCTGATCAAATTTATTGGAGAAGAGGAAAATTATATTGCAAACCGGAAGTGACTTTCATGTCCTCAGCAACAAGATATTCTTTTTTCTTATTTCTTCCCCTACCTAACAAAAAAATTATTCGTAAAGTCTTGCAGCTTTTCTGAAAAAAAGAATTGCCAAGAGCAAGGACCAGCAGGCAAAAAAGACAAGGCAGGTAAAATTCATCGAAAAATTGTAGACCGTAATGGTCCTGACAAAGTACAGGCATTTAAAAGGGAATGTTTGAATAAACGGGTGTTACGGCGCTCCAAACCTTCCTTTCCATTGTGGTATTGTCTAGTAGTAACTCATCAGCAAAGAAGTGATCGTCCTAGTATGAGGTAAAAATAATCTTGAATATCAGTTTTGGACTGAAACTTCCTCATTTGTCTGAAATTAATTACTGAACTTTTCACGTTAAATGCAGAGGTAATGCCAAGGAAGATGTAGATCTTGTGGTTTCTGTTTTTTTGAAGAAGGAAATGAGGTATAAATCAAATACTAAATTCGAATATAAACGCTGTATAATATATGGGTATTCACCAGCCCAGTAGTCAGTACTTCGGTGCTGACCCGAAAGCCGATTCTATTTTGAACCTTTCAAAATCTAAATCTTTGTAAAATTCATTGAAAACTAAGGGATATCTCCCTCGTGCAAAGCTCTGTCCTTAGCTGATTTTTGCTTTAAATTTAGATCATATTTTTTATTTGTTCTCTGTCAGTTTTTGAACATCTTTGTGTTTATGGTTTTCCTAACGTTTAGATCTTATCTGCACTGAAGAGATATGGGTTGTCGAGGTGCGCATGTGCAGAAAATAAACTTCGTTATTTAAATACAGCATCTTTTATAGAATATAAATAGGAAAACTGTAATATAAGAGGGAGTTAATATTTTTATATACATAATATAATCTATCAACAAAGCTAGACAAAACCCACTTTTTATGCATTTCGAAAACGAGTTTATGTTGCGGTTTTTGACTGTTTACAAACATTTCAGCTACCTGAATGAAATCGAGGCAACTGAAGACGTTTCCCATTTATATGTTGGCTTATATGCAGTTTGAATTGTATACTTACGTTAGCAGTGCCGTCATTAAAGAATGGTAACGCTAAAATTCCAGCAAATATACATGATAATAAAATTATCTGTTTCATTATGATGGAGGCTCTGCAAAACAGTCAAAAATAAATAAATAACAAAAGACCAAGGTTACTGTTACATATTGGTATCTCTTCTGATGCAAAACGAATTGGATTCTTCAAACTAATAGCAAAAAACCCAAAATTACTGTATAACATGTATATATTGTATCTGACAAAAATCACACTTACCTTTTCAAAAGCTAATTTGTTTCTGCTTTTCCGCTTTTATCTTAATAAATATATAGCATAACTTAATAATTACTATTAGGTTTGTCATTGATTTTATTGGTCAAAGTTACAATTCACAAAAGGTATAATTTTCTATATAAATGTAAATGTTGGGAAAGTTTATGCTAACGTTTAAATAGGTGAACGGATATTGAGGTTAAAGATAAAAGTAAAGGTTAATCGAATGTTGTATTAAAAAAAATGATATAAGTGTCAATTTCATTTTTTTTTATTTTGTACATAGAGCGCATATATCTTGTTTTTTTTTTTTGCAAATATCGTAATTGGCCAAATAATTTTAAACAATCATTTTAATAGCACTTTCGCAGGATGGGCATTGTATTATAATATGATTATAAAATTACAGATGACATTTTACATTTCGGTATTCGTTTGCCGATGTATTACATGAAGTGGACCTTTCAATAAAAGTAGGACCTTCTCAGACAGAAGTTTTAGTTTCATAGGTCCAAAATTTGGAATGATCTGACAGTGAGGGTAAAAAGTAGTAAATCTCTGGATATTTTCAAAAATCAGTTAAAATCATATTATTTTGAAGACTATTTTTCATTGTTTTGATTTGGATACATGTACTTATTTCATGTTTACTTGTATTGTTTTATTGTATGCTTTATATATGTGTATATTTTTATATGTTCATTCTTATGAATACTAGTATTCCTTTAAAAAGGCGTACAATCGAATAATAAAGTTACAAAGTTTCAAAGTTTATCATGTCAATTGCAATTATTTTCAAACAAAATAACGCAGATATTCTAAGATCTCTTAAATGCTTTACACCATAACTAAATTTAAACAATTTTTCATATTGGCAGTATTTGGCATTGCACAATATCATGTTCTTCTTTCATAATTGATGATGTTGTTATACCAAATCTATTTAGAAGTATTTCAATTGAAGTTTCATATGTAGGAAGGCTTGATATCTTAGTCAACGGAAATTATGTCCTTAGCTAGCTGTCAGTAACTGCGAGCATTTGTCCGGACAGTACCTGTGTGTATTGTTTTCATGTTTTATGTAATTCATTGTAAGGGTACTCGTCTTGATAAGTAGGACTTTTTTCTAGTTTGATTTTTACTGTGAGTCTTTTTGTGTATTTATTTTTTAGCCTTTAGCCATTCACCACACATAGGGGGAGGGTTTGGATCCAAGAAAACGAGTTTAACCCCGCCGCAATTTTTGCGCCTGTCCCAAGTCAGGAATATGTTTGTGATTGGCTTGTCCGTGTCTTCTTATAAAATTTTAGTTTCTTGATATTTGGGTTATTAGATGTGGTTTGTTTCCATTGATTTATTCACTTTTTTTACCTTTTTGGGGGCCATTTAGGGCTTGCTATATGGTGTGAGGTTCCTCACTGTGTTGAAGACCGTACGGTGACCCCTAGATGCTTTGTTTTGTGTCGTTTTAACCTGGATATGGGATGTTGTCTCCTTTAATTTACCCCATTTCCTTTCTTTTTCATAAGAAGTAAAGGAGTAAAACCGGTTCTTATTTCCATTATAAGACTAAATTTTCTGACTATATTTACAGGGATAAGCATAAAGAACCAAGTATCATACCATTTATAACCTTAATGTGCTGCTGTCATTAAAGAACCCCTTTTCAGGTAGTGCGAGGGTTTAAAACTGTGCATCTGACAGAAAATGGCTTTCAATATGAGAATGTTCGCGAAATGATTTTTGATGTCTCATGATAGTTAAATTTGATCAACTATGTCACTTTTATAGGGTAACCATGCAGACTATTAAACTTTTCAGCAAATTCGGGTTATAATAAGGGGAGATAATTTGTGTAGAAATAATAGGACAAAATCAGTCTGTGTCATTTATTCAAAAGCTAGTTCGGTGAAAATATCAGAAAATTCTATCTGATAATTTTGTTCTCACATACCACCTAATGTGGCAAACCAACAGCAACTGCATAAGCTGGACCGTTGTGAATAATAACCTCATCGATATCAGTGCGTCGTAAATATCATGTTTTCAATTTTTTTTCAGTTAATCATTTCATCTTTTTTATATTACTTTAATTAATTTTACATGTGTGGTTGGTAATCATTTTGCTGTAAAAATTGATAATAAGTTTGTATCTTGCCTAAAAAGTTTACATCAGTATGTCATTAGTTTTATTTATTAGTCAGACATCTAAAATCCCTTCTGATCACGAGAAATGTTCAGCCAGCCTTACCATCAATTCACATCATCTATTTGGTCAGCAGAAAATAAATAAATTGAGTGAAAATAGAACAAGTAAATCATAAAACTATGGTGACCCGATGCGGCCATTTCGCGTTTTCGCGTTTTCTACTTTCACTTTCCACAGAGCGAAAACGCGAAATCGAGAACGCGAAAACGCGAAATCGAGAAAGCGAAAACGCGAAAACGAAATCATGAAAACGCGAAATGAATTTCACTTCATGTTTTCGCGTTTTCGCGTTTTCGCCTTTGCGATTTCGCGTTTTTCGAGTTTTCGTTTCGCGTTTTCGCCTTCTCGGTTTTGCGTTTTCGCGTTTTCGCGTTTTCGCCTCGGAAGTAAAGATCTAACGCATGCGTCATTTGAAACAATTATGTGGCCTCTCAAACTTCAACCTTAAGTAGCAATATCCGACGTCACGTCATAAAAAAGGTTGGTCTGAGTAGTAATTACATCCGAATAAATTCAATTCAAAAATTAATATAGTTCGTGAGTTTATTGAATTTGGTCACCATATAACACAATTATATACTGTTTTTCAATTGAAGTTTGAGATGGCCACATTATTGTTTCAAATGACGCATGCATTAGATCTTTACTTCCGAGGCAAAAACGCGAAAACGCGAAATCGCGAAGACGCGAAACGCGAAATCGCGATTACGCGAAAACGCAAAAATGCGAAAACGCGAAAGCGAAAAAATCGCAAAGGCGAAAACGCGAAAACATGAAGTGAAATTCATTTCGCGTTTTCGTGATTTCGCTTTCGCGTTTTCGCGTTTTCGCCTTCTCGATTTCGCGTTTTCGCCATCTCGATTTCACGTTTTCGCTCTGTGGATAGTGAAAGTAGAAAACGCGAAATGGCCGCTTTGGGCCACCATATAAAACAGTAATATAATCTGGAAGAAGAATTTGATTTACAACAGTTTTCCTACTACTGAATGTACACAAAGGGTTTCTAAATGGAAGTTTGACCTTCAAGGTAAACATTTATTGTATTTGTTCATGATATAGGCCAGTTTTCCTTATGTCAATTTCAACAAGAAACAAGTCAAGTTCACCCAAACTTGTTTTTTTAAGTTGGAAACACTAATCGAAGATAAACATGCTTTTTCATAAATTAACCATATGTACTGTTTAAACCACTACTACTATAATTAGATTTTGTTCCTCCTCCTTATCCTTGGTAATGATAATGTTTATTTCAAAACCTAGGTAAATGTTGAGATGTACTTTACAGTAATTCCTAAAGTGAGTTTTTTTTTGTTTTTTGTTTTTTGTTTTTTTTTTTTTTTTTTTTTTTTTGTTTTTTTGTTAATGTTGGTTGAACCCAATGTTTCATCCAAACTGATTTAAATGCCTGACCTATAAATAAAATCACGGACCTATTGAGGAATATTTAAATGTCTTTTGTAAACATTTAAGACAAAGACACCAACATATTGATCAATTCTGACAACAATAGGATTACTAACCACTTTTGTGAAATTAAGAGTGATTTAATTGCCAAGAAGAGTATTTTTACATCAAGATACATGCATGCGATAAAAAAAGTCATAGCAACATTTTATATGTCAACAAGGAATCTACCCACGACTGCCGTCTTTTGCTCAAGTTATTCAAATTAAATCAATGATATGGATGCTGCGTCTATATAATAACAGTTTTACAAATGTATGTTTATGTCTAGTTCCTTGCATGTCAATCTAAGATACAGTTGTAATCTCATAGTTGAAAAACCGTCTTTACTGAAAAAAAATAGTTCATGTCAGCATGAATCGCTTTCCTTGGTAACTGGTCCGACAGCATGGTGTTCAAACAGAGCCTAGTGTAAATTCAGGGGTTGTGGCCATTGTAGTTTTATGATTAAAAGTAAAACTATATATCTGGTAGATTGTCATCATGTTGTGATGCCTAAGTAGTTTAAAGTGAATAGAAAAAGAAGATTTTATATGTAAAGAGCAAATTGGTTTAGAAACGGTTGCCGCACTTCAGAAATCCTGCCAAACGGTGGCCACCTTAGTTAAAGTGCAAACACGACCAGTCTATTAGTCAATTGTAAACTTTTGTACATTGCTTTTTGTCGATCGTCTCGTTTATCAGTCCTCAACCAATATCAGATCATCCTTGCTTTTTTGTTACAGCAAATAAACTGAAAACCCGAAAATTTAAAGGACCATTTAATAAGTTGACCAAATTTGGATTTAATCAAATTATGTAAAAGGGTTGCATAAGTGTAGAAAAATCATAACTGTCAATGGATAAAACTGGTCTTTCTATAGATTGTAATTTATGTAAAATTTGAATAGAATTTTTTACACTCCAAAAGTAATTTACACCAGAGTTTTGATATGTTTTTTCACAATAGTTTATAACTAACTCCTTTATACAAGTGAGTGCACTGGTCAAAAGGATGGACAAATTTGTGGTAGAAAAATTATTCGAAGCCGAAATAAAACGATGTTTGTAGGGATTTTTGTGAGGTTTAGGAATCCAGGCCAATTCGTTTATTGGACATCGATATAGTATTTTTTAAGATGATGGCAACGTTGTTTGAAGCTTTGGCGACAGGTGCAAACACATATTTCTCACCAAGTTCTTTCAGTTTGGACTTAATTCTGTTAACAGACAGCTTAAAAGGTGACTCGTAATAATTACAACCATCATGGACTATATATTTGTGTACCTATAACAATGCGTGTACCGGCCTAACATCACTGCAATGGTTGGATCATTTAAAAAAAAAGGAATATCTATTTGGGTTTATATATATTCATTTGACAGGACTTAGCGTGAAGTTATCTGACACTTAAAATGTTTTGAGTAAAAACATTTTCAGTCAGTAGAAACATTCCCATTGTAGCAGGTTTTAAATATTTGCATGATCTATAGGTTTCATTTTTGAATGCATGATATGAATAATATGAATAACTTTCTCACTTAATGACCTAACATGTAGTAGCTCGGAACAGTTCAATAATTTTAATGTGATATTTCGATTGAAATTGAACCAGATATGATTTACTCTTCAACTAAGGTTGTTTTTTAACTTTTTTACTCTGTTCTGCGACTGATGTTTTAGAAAAGTCTACATTTTTCCTAAATCAGGAGGATGATTGTACATTAACCATTCTGTTGCTTCCCTTGGTAACCAAGTGTTTCTAGACATGAAATTTTCAATGATACCTAAAACGCAGAGGGCAGCCTAGAATAACTCGCAGGGATTTCAATTTAGCAATTATGACCGCAATATTCGGTTCGTGTGAACAGAAATGTTGTTTAAACAGGACTTTAGCAGTGACCACTTATTGATTCTTTCAAACAACGGCAGTAGAATACCGAAGGTTCTAATTTTCTTTGGCATTTGTAGACATCGAGCAGGGCAGGCGATAATTATCTGGTATAGCTTTTTCATAAATTTTCAACAGTTCCAATTGCTTTAATGTTTTTGAGTAGCAACGAAAAAACAAAAAACTTGATCGTGATTTTATAAGAAACGTTATGTCAGGTTAGGTGTTAATGCATCCATAATATATTAAAGGGTACTATTTTCAAATAAGTTATCTTCTTTAACCAATTTATATGTCGCTCCATCTTTTGGAGAGGCACTAAAGTAAGAACTTGAGCTAATGCATGTTATAACATTCATTTTCTTCATATCGCGTTCACTTCTATTGAAAAACGTATGTAGTTTTTCCTTTAAGTGCTGGAGGACGACGGACGAAATGTGATGACCCAAGCTGTCACTTGATCCTTTTAGACAAAATAAAAAAAAATACATTAGCTTCTCAGGCCCCTGCCTCATCTCTTTTCTGGGAACTAATTTTACCTTTTTATTAAAGTTCCAAGTAAAAAAAAATGAAAATCACCTGCCTCATTACATTTTGGGCATTTTATAAATGTAAAAAGATGCCTCATCATGATTTTGAATCAATAAAAATAAAATCTTCTTCCTCCCTGCCTAATCATTTTTTCTGAAAAATGGCCTGAGAATCTAATCATTATTTTTGTATGGCCTTAGAGATGTGATATGCAACAACTGCAGCAAATATTAGAACTTTCTTGATGTTGCAGTTAAGAAGTATTTATTATTTGTCAAATGATAAACGAGAACTAATTTTGAAGTTATATACACTGTTAAATGTCTGCAGTTCGAAATCTTTGATATTGGTTTTTCGAAGATAACTATGGATTCCACTTATACCAAAGATAAAAAGAGGAAGATTACTTTGAAAACGAAGCTCCTGGGTCCAAATATCATACTATCCATGCGACATCCTACCGTGATAAAACATTCATTAATCTCAAGAGATATCTGTAGCTATTGCTTCTCTCTTGTGAAAGTTTATCAATTAAATGCACCCTTTCCCTAGAAAAGAGCTAGGAAATGGGGGTAATACTAAAAATACCGAATAGAGTGGTCAAGAGCTGAAGTCCATGAGAAAAAAAAGACAAAAGCTGTCGATTGCAATGGTCCTGACTTGGTACAGGCATTTCAAAAGAAATGGTAAGTTAAACCGATTTAATGGTTAGCCAAATCTATCCTTCCATTGCGGTAGTGTCCTATAGCAACTCCACAGCAGTTGCAATTGTAAGGGCGTAATCAATTGAACAAAATGATAATCCAAGTATTAAGTTAAAAAAAAATCTTGAGTCAGTGTACGGACCAAAACTTCATTTTTTTCTCTACAAGGGATTAATGATCGTATAACTATGTAAAATGCAATACGGAATAAGTTCTGGGGATCTTTTGAGACCGTTTTTATATTTTTGAAATACAAGTACAGCATAACGAAATTCTGTTTACTACGCAATTTCGGTATTTTAGTATTATATAAAATGCATTGTCAAGTACTAAAAATTTGACTCATCTTTGGTACTTTGCTTCACTTAAGAGATTGTAGGCATTTAAGGGTTAATCGGATACAATGAAACAAAGAAAACATTTTTCTTCTTGTTGTTTAATATTAGATTAAAATGCAAGATTTCTGCTGTAGCGGTTTGGGTAATTTATACAACACCTGCTGATTTTCTCTCTTCCAAATACTTCATAAGCTCTGAAAAATATGCACAGTTGATGCAATTAAAATGAAAACTCATGCTTTTTTCATCTTAGGACCTTAGATATTTTTTTTCGTCTTAGAAACCTAAGATTGAATGACAAAATTCTGAAAATCCAGTATGAAGTAGAAACCGTGAGTGTTGATATAAAACTTATTTTGGAAGAATAAAACTGAACATCAATAATTGTAAAAAAATAATTAGTTACAGATACTGAGAAACCAACTCTAAAGTCGCAAACTTTACAAACAACATCTTTTATTCAACAGAGACTTTTTCGGGAAAAAACTATGTTTCCCTTATTATAAATATCTGAATGCCTTCCACATCAAAATTTTATTTTACCTTCAAAATTTAGCAAAGGAAAATATCAGATGGTTGCTGCTTACCGTGTTCACTTATGCAGGATTTTATATTTTTCACTTTGTATACAACCAAAGATACCCGTAATGAAGAAAGACACTAAATTGTTATTGAACAGTTAAAAATACTTATTTAATAAGTTCCAAGATCAATAACAATTTTAATGTTTCTTCGTGAATTTTAACAAAAGTATTAACAATTGTTTGTGTCGATTATACAAATAATAATATACCTTCAAATTCGATGGAACCATTTTCATTGAAATCATATATTAGATATTTGTCCAGAAATGCTGTTTTCAGCCTTTCCTCAGAATAATTTGGAGATTTCGACCAATAATCAACAAACTCGCCAAGTGTCACCTTCTCATCATTGTTACCATCGACTTGGTCGAATTTACTTCTGACTACTTTTATTGCCTCTTCGCTAAAGTCTCTAGATCTTTTCAAAACAGTACTTTCATGGAAAACCTTGAATACAAAATATTATAAATAAAATGCTCAGTTATTCTAATAAATCCTAATAAATGTCATTAACAAATCACCCCTTAAAAAATCATAATATGTCTTAATTAAGGAGGTTTGCTACTTCTAGGTTTTTGAAATTTTTTTAATATTTCGGGATGCAATGGTTTTATCTTTTTTAAAGTCACATATTTTTTTGACCAAAACTTTTTTATTTCATAACTTTTTGACCTTTATGAGCATTCTAATAAATTCCGACGAAATCATCTTTATTTTGACATATTTCAGCTCCTAGCTTTATTTTATCCTTTATATTTCAAAACAAAATTACTGACCTATTATTTTTTAATACATTGTTTTTCCATTTTTGTACAAGAAGTCACATTTATTTGAGGTCTTATTTATTTTGAATTTAAGTAGGGAACCTCCTTATTCAAGACATTTTTTTTTTATGCAAATGCATGTCTACAGATAAACTTAGAGAATTTTTATTTTAAAAATAATGCTTGGTTTACACCGCCGATTAGACCAACTCGATCAACTCGAACATGCTGTTTTATCCCGATCAACGTAATAAAATTCATTGATCGACCTAGCTCACGACGTCGGTTCGACCTTTACCCGATTTAACACGAATAACAATCGACCATTCTCAATCTCTTTACGAGTCATGTATGATTTATGCTCGACCCTCATTCGACGAACCAGACTTTGTCAGATTGAGTCAGATCATAGCCTGATTTGTGTTTGATAAACTAGACCTGGTCGGGAGAAGATCGTGAAATAGTCGAGTGTGCTCGAGTTTTGTCCTTTTAGTCCGTTTGTATTTATTTGGATAAAATGTGAAAATTCAGGCATCAGTTCAGCATGGTGGTGGATCACCAAAATTTGTGGTCCATTTGGTTGATGCTTCAAAGAAAAGATGATAGCTGTGATAAATCTAGAGTAGCAGAGAAGGCGCGTAGTTTGGGTTAGACAATAGCCAATATATCAAAGTCATTATTATAGAGGAATGAATGTGTTCGATTCAACATACTAGTAGGTCATCCTCCTCAACAAGCGTCGGAATACGACGTCTGTGCGATTTTCCTGTCATTACATGTAGGACTAATCTGATACATAAAACAGAATACATATCATCGCATGATATAGGTTGTAACTAGATTTACAGTAGTTTCCGTGTATAGCTTTAAACCGGCCTTCTGTAGAAGAATCCGGTTTCTAGAAAGTGATAATGGCTAGCGGCTTCCCGTTGGGTACATTATTTGCCCGGTGCAGATATAAAAGATTTTTTTTATCTTCTAGTACATGTACATGTTACAAATGTTCCAAAATGACATTTTTCTGATGTCATTCAGCTTGAATCATATCTTGTAATAAGAGTACCACCCTACTTGAGAGAAACAATATATTTTACTCTTGAATTCATGTATTTAGTGAATCTGTTTCTGGGGTGTATATTGGATACATCTTGGATGCAATTTCAAATTCTGTCAGCATAGCTAGTCGACTGAATTCAAGCCCTCTGCACGTCATCCTTTAATTCTACTAGTAGCATGCACAATCTGATATTCTTTCCTACAATCCTGATATAACCAGGTTGAGCTTTTGCCATTATTTTGGGTCCGTTGTCGATGAACTTTGCATTCAAATATATTCTAATAAGAAGCAGCAGTCATGATGGACCTCGACTGGTTCAATGTGAAAAAACCGCCATGTCTGCTTCTAATCAAATATAACTGCCAACTGGGAATATAGTTTTAAATTGGATCTTATGGGAGAACTCATTTAAACGTTACCTCTGAAACTCCCAAGCCAATTAGACCAAACTTGTTACGATTGACAAATGATGGTCCTTTTTCAAAATAGTGTCCGTCATATCGTCAGCTAATCAGGATGACCGCCAAATTAGACAAAGTAAGATATTGTACCAGAAAAATTTCCACTGGACCAATTGCAGCCAAAATTGGTAAAAAAATTCCTTGGATGTCCCAATTTCAAAATACATGTAGCATCTATCTTGTCTGCATGCAATCAAAGATGGCCGACAACGGGGAACATAGTCTAATATTCGACCCTACTTAGATATCCATTCAAATATTTGCTACTCTGCCAATTGGCCAAAATTGAAAGCAGTTGTCCTTGGCTGGTCCCTACTTGAGATAGTATCCGGCAGATTTTCATATCAATGATGATCATCAGCCATACTTGATCACAATAGTCATTGGAGTCAATTGGATGGCTCCTTTAAAAATGAAGTAAGGCCCTTGTGAGACACTGAGGCTCTTGAAGGCCTCATGTTGTGCTATTGTGAAAAGATTACATGCTGTCGTGTTAAATCGAGTAAAGGTCTTCAGCGGTCGAGTAAAAGTCGGTTATAGGTTGGGAAAAAATCTGACCATGGTCGGAAAGATTTTGTATAGAAAAAAGGAAAGAATCATGTTAGTCGAGTAATGCTCGAGTACTAATCGAGTTGATCTGGAAGCGACTCGGCTTAAATCGAGAAGCGAATGAGTTTAAGTCGGGTAGAAATCGGCATGAGCGGCTAAAATTTTGAAACTCGATCATGATCGATTTCTTTTCGTTCTCTTCACGACTACCTCGATCAGACCCCGATTGATTCCCGACCTGTTCTCGACATATAATGCACACGACTTCTTCACAATAGTTTTTGACATGTCAAAAATATTCGGGAACACATCTCGAGTTCAGCAGAGTTAGTAAGATCGCCCCGATTCGGCTAGTAGACCAAAAACGAGCATTCAAGATCAGTGTCCCGATCGATGAATATTCATGAATATTCATAGATCGAGTTCGGTCGAGTTGCTTTGATCGGCGATGTAAACCTACCATTAGGTGGAGAAGAAGAATATAAAAGTGTTCAAAAAGATTTTGAAACAAACTTATTGCTCTAGGAATATGGAGGGAGATGTTGACCGGCCTCACAAGTTCTTAGAGCCAAGAGAGAATATGTATAATGGAATAAAAAAGATAACAGGAAACACCTACAATGGCCGAAAAACATAGCCACATGCCAGAAAGTAAATAGGAACTGCACAAGAAAAAAAAAACACAATAAAAATACAAAAGACAAACATAAACAACGATAGGAACTCGGGACAGCCGGACTTGGTACCGGCACTAGCAAAAGCCAGCGGTAGGGTTAAACCGGTTTATGGGTACCCAAACCTCCCCTTTCTCTGTCCCGTTTCCCTATCGTAGAATAAACATACGAATAAAACCCATACAGGTAGACTACTAACTCCATGACCACAATCTAGAAAAGAAAAATGGGGGGACAAAACGTAATTTTGAAAGATGGGTCAAAGAGTGTATGTATGTATTGCTGGGAATATTATTGTAAACTAAATGTTTACTGACACTGGTTTTTGACATTTCAAAAATTACACAAACATAAACCACACTGAAATACAAAAAACCTACTTTGTCACCACAGATCATTCATAGTGTCATTAACTTTGTACATACTAGTTAAAGAAATTGTTTTCACCAGAGGAAAAAAATCTGAACAATCTTTTATCTCTTCTTTCTAAACGACAAGGCATATGTCACAGTTCAGCAAGCGTATTATGTATTCAGACAATGCAATACATTTTGTAAGATCCCGAGAACACAGACGAGCTTAAGTGTACTATACAGAGGGATGATCTCAAAATTTAATAGGCAGACAGACATGGATGAAGAGAAAATATGCACTCTGTCTCTATAGGTTCACGTATTGTGGGAAATATAATAATAAAAAACGAACATTTTAAACTTAAATTCGACATTTGCAAAGGATTATAACAAACTAAGGAACCGAATCCAAAGGACAGAAAGATACTTTCTGTATAAAAGCACCGCAAAATTGTAAAATGCAAATGGTACTGACTTGACACGGGCATTGCAAAGCATATGGTGAAAAAAAACTGCTTTTATGGTGCAAAAAAAACTCCCCTTCCGTTGCTATCATTTTCGACGGCAATTGATATTGAAAGTTCGAAGACAATGAAAGGATAGGGTAATCCAAGTCTTAAGTAAAAGAGTTCTTTTATAGATATCATTCCCTTGTAGAAAATTTTACGTTTCGGGAAGAACTGTTTCATTGTTTTACTTAAGATGAAAATTACGTTTAACTGTTTACTACCTTTCAACAGCTACTGCTGTTGAGGAGCTACAAGAGACTGATCTGCAATGACAGTGGGGGCTTGATGCTCCATAAAACCGGTTTAACACACGATTTTTTAAATGCCTGAACCAAGTCAGAACCATTGCTCTGGACAATTTTTCTTGTTGTTTTCCGACTGCTCTGTATGTTTGCCTCTTTGACCTTGGCTCTTGACAATTCTGTTCAGTATCTCATTTTCTATTTCCCCCATGTTCGACATGTCGACATCAAAATTATGTGATGATATTGACTTCATTCAAACATATTGAAGTGTTCAGAAAACAATCTCAATTATGCCGAATGCCAAACAATGGCTGGAGATAATGCAATTAAGAGATTTCCCATTTAATTGTACATAAGACTTATCAATGTAAATATTATACATACGTCAGCATTGTCGTTGTTAAAGAATGGTAAGGCTAAATTTGCAGCCAACATACATGATACTATGATTAATCGTTTCATCATGGAACTTCTCTAAAAGGGTAAATAATAAATTAATTTATTCATCAGGCCAATTATATATTTTTTCAACTAGTATACAGAATTAGATTATATTACTGAAACAAACGACTAGATATTTTAATCCTTGCGTACATTTTTTTTTTAGTAAAAACTATTTAATTTCAGGTCTACATGATCAACGGTCTAAGAGTTCTATACAAGGACTGTTTACGGGTTACAATACGGACTTGTCGAACCACGTACATAAACTATTTCTTTTTTTTTCGTGGAACGTACTATACGCTAAATTAGTTTGCTTCACTGGCACATGACATATACACGTAAATTTTTCAGCACACATAATACAACTATGCATCTTTTTTACGTGAATTTACAATACAGGAAAAGAAAAAAAAATACCACTGAATATGTTTGGCTACTTCATCCAATCTATGATTTAGATGGATTTTACCTTACTATCGGAATATGACATGTTCAACATGGCGGGTGTCTTAAAGGAAGCAGGAGATGCTTACTAATCTCACACATGGTTTTTATTGGCTCCGTGTTGTTCATCTTTTTGTGTGGGTGTCTTCATTTTTCTTTTCTGTGCCGTACTCATTTGATCTCTCTGTTTCTTGGCTGAAAACTACAATCACATGTCGCAACTTGCCAGGGAACTACACGGGAAAAATATTTATAAGACAAAATACAGACGTAAACAACGCTAGGATCTCGGACAGTCGGTGTCAAATAGCCATTTTCCCCCGGGGGAAAAACTGGATCGATCAAATTCTTCCCACTAGGAAATTTTGGATCAGAGCCATTCTTCCCCCAGAAAAACTGGAATATATGTACACTTGGCCGTTTTTCCGAATGCCAAAAATCCCCCCTTCATTTGAATATAAATGATCATGTCCATTCTTCATAATTTTTTTTCTATATATGTCTGTTGCATGACTTGTAAAAAAATCAAGGACTAACCCTTCATATTATTTTCTGTGATTGTTGAATTTCAACTCATTTGCGGATTCAGAGGGATATCCGTGGGTATGACCCGCTTTATAGCTCGCATGGCTTTCAAAAATCGAAAAGCCACTTGGCCAAATGGAACAAAACTACAACTGGATCATTACTTTGGGAATTTAATTTCAAATTTGTTATTTTCTATGTCCCAGGTCAAAGAACATGGCGGCCGTTGCCAAAAAAAAAGAATAGAATGCTTGATTGCAGATTTTGGCAAATATCTTGACACCGTTACAGATATCAAAAAACTGCCTCGTGCAAAAATGATCAACATGACAGGGTCTACACAAGAAATCTAATGACCAATTTTAGAATTTAGTGCCATTTTCTGTAAAATTTTCAAAACTTTGATGTTTTAATTTATCTTGTATTTAAAACCGATAACAGATAAAGTTTAAACTTGTATTTCAAATATTTTCAGCATATCAAAATCTACGCACATGACAATTGTGAAGAAAATTTAAATACCCATGTGGGAGTAAGTGCCCTTCATTAGTCAGAATTTTTCGTGATTTTATAACTTTTGTACTATATTATAAAAACAATTAGAGATAGAGGTTCAGTTAAAAAAAACAATGTCTAACATGTCAAGGACAACATCTTAATGAACATGGTTAAGTTGTACGGCCTCTTCCAAGATGGTCGCCAACGGGGGACTAAATTCGCCATTTGACCATATTGTAAAAAAAATTAAAACCACATTGTGAAAAACTGATAGGCCATTGGAAGAAATCTTGGTCATACTAGTCTCAAGTTCAATCTTTTGAAAAATTTGTCATGCAAGTCTGCATCATATTCAAAATGGCCGCCAGCAGGGAAGATTGTTTAACATTGGACCCTATGGGAAAGCCTTCAAAGATCTTCTCTGAAACAACAAATCCGATTTTGTCCAAACTTGGTCACAATAGTCCTTGGGTGATCCCCTTTAAAACATTAAGTTGCACCATTGTCGTGCTAGGTATACTCCACTCGTATATTTTACACATTAAAAGGGAAAAATGACTACACGTATGTCCCTCCCACAGGAAGTTGACATCGCAGGGTGACCAAAATGCTTACGACGCAGTCCTCCTGTATATAAGAATGAGATTGTTTATTCCAATTAATGGCCCACAAGGGTCATATTAATTTCATACAATGATTTACATTTATAAATATAAAGTTAAATACCAACTGAATCGACTTAGCAGTAGCTGAGAAAAGTCGAAGAAAATTTTCAAAATGTTATTGGCTTAGACCCGCCAAAGTGTAAGTTGATATCATAAGGTGACCAAAATGGCATTCGCCGCATTCCCCCATATATAAAATTGAATACCAAAGTCGAAATAAATCGACCGAGCAGTAGCTGAGAAAAGGGTGAAGAAATTTTTCACTGAAGAAAGGGAAAAATGGCTAAGAAAAAAATGCGATGAAGAAAACGACGCGAAGATTATCGATGACGTCCGGGGGATAATCTTCACTGAGGGGAAAAACTGGACTGATCCAGTTTTTCTCCCGTAAATTTGATGGGGGGAAAATTGGATCATGCCATTTTTTCCGGGGGAAAAATTTTTGATCGATCCAGAATTTCCGCCCTCCCCGGAAAAGAATAGCATGGGGTACAAATGGCTACATGACACCAGACTTGGTATCGGCATCAATAAAAGTCAGGGGTAGGGTTAAACTGGTTTATGTGCACCCAAACCTCCCCTTTCTATGTACATTTTCATTAAAGTATAATGAACCCAACACAGGTAGACTATTTTTACTCCATGTCCACAATCTTGAAAGGAGAGAAAAAAATGACAATATGTTATTTTGAAGGTAAAACGTTTATAAATTTATTTCAATCAAATTTGATTTAACGTATATCGTGTGTCCACATTCTCTTTGAGACCCTCATAATTAAGTTCAAATGGTTCTTATTTGGAAACACTAGGTTATAAGTTTAATAAGACAATTTCTTGGGCATTTAGTTGGTAATCGTATCCCTTTAAAGTTAGTTACACCCTTTGTAAAAATGAGATCCTGAAAAAGAAATTTAAGTATTCCGAATGAATACATGCTTTTGAGATGCTGCGGAGTTATTTTTCGATTTAGAATTCTAATTATTCAACATTTTTGTCGACTAAGATGAAGATGCCTTTTCATGCATTGAACCAACTAATATGATTCGCGCCGTTCAACCATTTTCGACACTATCTAAATAATCATATTAGTTGGTTCAATGCATGATAACATTTTTGTGCGGTTATGCAACCTGTTTGTGTTTAACTAAGAAAACGATAATTACAAAATGACCTACATTAAACTACACGATTATACACATAAACGATATGTCGACTGACCGCGTACTCTGGACAATACACAGCCGAATGATGTATTGATTTTTCATGTTGTATAAAGTTTACATGGCGTTTTCGTAATACATGGAGCGAAAACCTTTGAAAATGAATGCAAATAAAATATTTCATATAAGTTACATGTTATTCCAAGTATAGATGTATTTCACATTTTAATTTTTTTTAATGTAAATATCAGGCTGAAATTAGTTTTACATTACGTGGAAGTAAACTATGTTAAACTTTAATTACGATATGTTATTTATCCATGCTTACTGCATGTTTGTGAATTTTGTCCTTATGTACAATTCTTATATACATGTACGCTTTTGAATGACTTTGGTCTACATATAGGTGAAACACTACATTATCATGATTATTGATTGTCATGTGTAGGGCGGACATGGTTATTTAGCAGGTGGTTAATCAGCCAATAGAATCCAAGTTTACATCCGCATAACCGCACAAAAGTTTTTATTTAAGTTTTCAAAGCTTGTCATACCTGTATGATCATACCTTTCATAATGTAAAACCAATTCTATTAGCTAAATACTAGTCACGTGATATAAACATGATATAATAATTTGGATATTTTTGCTATTAATCAACGCTGCTGATGAAAAACCCATTATTCATAGGGAAATAAACAAACAAATTTACAACGCCCATTAGTTATTTCCCTTTCGATAATGCCCTCTGTAAATAACCCTTGTGGGGTTGACAATTTTGGATATTTACCTCTTCTGTAGGCCACAATTGTATAATATTCACTTAGGACAATTAGCATTGCATTTTAACTGTATAAAATTTGGTGAGAAAACACTTTTGTATTTCTGTTACTTTTATTAAGTCTCACACAATATCATTCCTAATTATATTTCTGTATTTTTAGTGAGGTAAACTCATTGTTCTTTATTGTATTTCAAAAAAGAACCCGTTGAATTATTTCCTTAATTTTTCTTATAAAAATAGAACACTCTCTTTGGATATACAACAAATGGTGAAATGCATAAAATCAAAGAAATAAAAGTTTCTTTATCATTTTATCGTTTTATTTCAATGATAACAACAACTGCAATATGTTCACCGAATCTGTGTATGCTATCAATGATGTATCAATAAAGATGAGGTTGCAGTCACATTGCTGTCATCCTTGATTATAAGAAATCGTAGAACAAAGCACGCAAATGTTTATCTTTTATTTAATGCTTTATTTATTTAAAGAGGATTGTAAACAGCCCGAAGGCTACAAAGTTGCTCTCCTCGATATATAAAGACAGTACAATATAATACAAGACAAATTCAATACAACCTTGAAATATTTTTACCAAATATAGACTAAGCAGTTTTTTAAAAGTTAACAGGTTCACATTTGGACAGAGTAACAGTTTTACTTTATCATTGATTGATTGATTGAATATTGTTTAACGTCTACTCAGCAATATTTCAGCTATATCAAGACGAGAACAAGTTTGTTGATAAATAATCACTTTGGGGTATGGAAATGGCCATGGGACGGGAAATTCTGACTGCCACTGGAAAAGCAGGGTGAAATCGTCAAGGGCGGGGAATTTAGCCTTGTAGCCGATCACCTACGGACCACCCCAAAAAGAGCTTACTACAAGGGTTCTTTAACGTGCAGGAAGCGTGGCATTTCTTCCAACACGTGGACCTGAGTTTACATCCCATCCGAAAGATGGGTTGTGTATTTATTAATCCCGCACAACCACGGAATGGGTCCAATTTCTATATCCCGGGACCCTCGGGGTCAGCCTCCGTTTAGGAGGGGTCACACCCCGCAAGCCGGAGATACTGGGTCCTATTTCTATATCCCGGGGTTCCCTCGGGGTCCTCTGTTAGGATGGCTCATACTCCAAGCTCAGAGGATGCTGCGGGCCTATTCTTCAGCCGGGACCGCGCACGGCGGTTTACTTTATCAAAAATGTTCATATTGATCACAATAAATAAAAGAAATGTTCAGTAGTTTCTGGTTTTCTAGCATTACATCTATTACAGAGTCGAGAGGGAATTAAGTTATAGTTATATAAATGGTCATTTAAGCCACTTAACCCGAGCCGAATACGGGTATGATTAATTTTTCCTAAACCATAACCGAAAGATAATTGCTTTCACAGAAACATTTTTTAATCTTTTCTTTAAAAACATTTATGGAGACTGTTAATCTAAGATCAGTTGGAATCTTATTCCATTCCCTGACTGAGGAAGGAAAATAAGATGATGAGAATTTAGATGTACGTGTATGTAATGGTAAAATTTTATCCATGCGACGTAGATTATAATATTCTGTGTTATGATTCACTAAAGGACAACAATCAGATAAATATTTTGGACAATCATTATTTATGATTCTGAAGAGAAAGACGTTTTTATGTATTTTACGTCGAGTATATAAAGGGTATAGATCTAGTTCATTCAACAAATCTTTGTGTCTTGTTATACATGTTATACGAAAGGCACCTGTTGACAGGATTGCTGCTCTCCTTTGAGCTTTTTCTAGTAAATCACTTTCATTTACAGAACAGTTATCATAAAGTATGTCGCAGTAGTCTAAAATAGGAAGAATCATAGATTTATAAAGTTTTTCTAAACATGTTCTTGGTAACAATCTTTTCATTCTTAACATAATGTCCATCTTTTATTTGATTTTTTGGCAAATGGAAGTTGTATGTTTCTCCCATGATAAATTCTCTTGTAAAATTAAACCTAGATGTTTGTGTTCAGGTACCCGCTTTAGTATAACTCCATCAAAAATAAGATCATCATTCATATTTTTTTTTGGGGGGGGGTTGAATTACTAAAAATCATATATATGTTACCTTCATCAATAGACTTATAAATGTTATGCAGCATGCTGACAAGAAGGTAAACAATTGAGTCTTTCTTTTTGAATCCAGTATTATTTTCAAAGAGTAGATTATTGTCATTCAAGAACTCATACAATCTTTTAAAAACATTTTTTCTAAACATTTAGATATTGTGGGTCGATAATCACTTTAACTTTGTTTATCACCACTTTTGAATACAGGACAAATATTTGCTAGTTTCCATAAAGTTGGAAATTCTCCATTTGACAAACAATAACTGAATATTCTTGTAAATGGTTTACAAAGAGATTGGGCACACTCTTTAAGCACTATATAAGTTAATCCATCAGCACCTGAGGACTTGTCTTTATTAATTTTTTATAACAATTCAAATACTTCATTTTCATTTGTTTGCACATGCTCTAATGTATTGTTACACAAAGGGTTAAATTGGGGAAGAGGGGGAGAGTTAGAGTTATCTAATCTCATGTGAGAAGAAAACATCGCATTAAATATTTCGGCTTTTTGTTCCTCGTCTGATATCATTGCTGTGTTCTCATTAAATGGTGGTATACAGTGGCAGGATTTAGAACCCAAAACTGTTTTGCTAAGAGACTAAAACTGCTTTGCGTCAAGGTTATCCACTGAAAGTTTATCAACAGTTTTTT
>MJUU01000318.1:194033-262260 GCA_002080025.1 Modiolus philippinarum | reverse complement strand
TTTTTTAGTATACCTATTAATAACATAACGCTTAAATCTATTAGCTTCTCTTCTAGAAATCGTAAGTCTTAATTTATTTTCTGCAGTTGGTGAACTTTTAAATCTATGAAATTCTCTATCACGAATTCTGAAAGCTCGTCTAACTTCATTAGACATTTAAGGTTTATTATAGGATTAATCACCGTTTTAAAGGAATTTATTGGAGTATAAACGGTACCAATTCACTCACAAACAAATAAAAGTCCGAAGGACTTTTATGATATGTTTGTGAGTGACTTGGTCCCGTTTATACTCCTTTAAATTCCTTTCAAACAGGGTTTAATCCTTATAATTCTTTTAATTTGATGATAAGTAATTAAATTCTTACATTTATAATACCAACCACACGTTTTTGTTCTATTTGATTCACTCGGTGTATGAATTTATAAGGTGAACTTAAATGTAGTTCGGCCAACGTCGTCTATCGAAAAATAAACGACTTCAGAAATTACCGGAAGTTAATTAAGCCAATCATATCAGCGTGTTTCCTATTATGCAAATCATATGAGAATTATCTTGTCATATTGTTCTTTAGATTACACTCAAAACATTAGTCTGTTCTTGAGCAAGATGATGTAACAGTAAACGATCGCTGAGGATATAAGAAAAAATCATAAAAAATATACCATATTAAATATTTTATATTATTTCATTAACAGTTCAATAAAAAAGACAACTGCACACATTTTGAAGGGAATATGTATTGTAGCTTTCCCAAACACAGACCAAACCTTTTGTATAACCAACTACTATACTTGACAATATGTATAGATTGTCAAGTAAAATAATTTGTCACTGTCACAATAAAGCATAATATGGAGTAAGTGCGAATGAAACAAAGTATCAACAAATACTTGGTAAAATCAATTCTAACATGGCTCTAGTTAATCGTCAACCAGTATAATACTCGATAACCGTATACTTCGCACATGCGCAAATTAGCATATTGAGGCTCAATAAAGAAGACTATAGATTTTATATTGGCGTTTATCTATATTAATAAATTAATATATAAATAAATATAGACAAATATAATATATAAATAATAAATAAAAATACACAATAAATAATTACAAATAAATAAACAATTATTTTTGGCATAAGAGTCCGCCCATAGACAATTGGTGCTAGGGGTGGGAGGGTGGGTTTTTTAAATATAACTTTTCAGTATCAAAAAATTTTTCACAATGACCAAATATCGATTTTTAAGAACAAAAAGATTTAAACAAAGAATAAGATTTAGACCAATCGTAATTCAGATATGTGAATAAAATTCTCACGGATCAAGAAGTTAAACCAAATAGGGGAAATTTTCACCTCAAGCTAATTACATATTTTGAAATACAAAATTTACAAATGGTGTCGGAATAAGAGTAAAATGGAAGAAAAACAACCATGTTTTTTTATTTTATTTGTATTAGTTTTTGAAGGAAATAAATGTTAAGCCTATTTTATAACTTAATTATGCCATTCAGACACGTTAATGTGTATTATTTTGCTCTCGATTTGGATTTTGAACTTTCATCTGTTTGAAAACGTCAGATTGTGTATTGTGACGTCATAGACACAGACAGCAATGGAAACGGGAAATCCGTCTTCTCTTGGGTCGCTTCAGAACGGAAAATTCCGTTTTCTGTCATATTAGAATCGAAATAATTCATGGCAGGTATATGGTTATTGTCATGTAACCATGGGCTGGGCCTTTATATTCGTAAATTTAACCATTCGCTAACGCTCAGGGTTAAATTCGAATATAAAGACCCAGCCCATGGTTAAATTTCCAATAACAATATACCTGCCATGAATTATTTCTTAATCAATGCAACAATGCAAACAACATTAACAAGTAAAGTGTTCTTACAACAGGTCCCTTCAACAAACAAATCTAGTACTCCTTTATCTACTGTCAAACATACCATTATTTCCCGCCAAACATACAAACATACCTATCGAGTAGTCTTGTAAGATACCGCCGAACATTATAATCGAGTTATCATGTTATATATCGCCAATTATAGCCATCGAGTACTCTTGTAATATACCACCAAACATACCAATCGAGTTCTCCTGTTATACATGTTATATAGCTCTAACCAAACCAATCTATTACTCTTTTATATACCGCAAAACAGACCAATTGAGTACTCTTGTTAGATACCGCCGAACATACCAATCGAGTTATCTTGTTATATACATACAGAATACAACCAACAAAACAATTGAATAATTAAAGCTGCGAGTGAAATGTCAGATTATCACACTCACCTTTACTGCAGCTGAACTACTACTGATATTCTGTCTTTGGCTCAACAATTATTTTTAGCCTGATTTCATTGGTCAAAGTTACAATTACATTTTGTAACAAGAAAAGATTAATGTTGACAATTTTTACGATTGACCATTCTGTTAATTGATTTTGTTATAACCGTCATTTTCTACAAACCGGTAATTTTGTGTGATTAGTGTTAAAGTCAGTTGACTTAGTTTATGATCCAATTAAGTTGTCCAAAGTAATACCGTCACCTTGGAGTCAACTTTGTTCAATGGAAATGGAGGATAAAGACACATGCAAAAGGCGAATTGAATACTATTTATAACAAATTTAATACATGTAAGATTCCCCTAAAAAGTATCCATTTTATACATAAAGCGCATATATCTTACATATCCGAAAATAAGGACAACGAAATAAAACAATTATTTTAGTAGCACTTTGAACAGGTCTTGGAGTTAATTATAAGAGGAATTAGCAGCGACATTTTATGTGAAATTGTGCTATATTATTGCTTTCATTAACTTTATTTTCAAACACAATTATGCGGATAATTTTATACATGAATTACATCGGATCGAAAATCCAATTCAGGATGTAGTTTTGCTGAGTATTTGTAGTGTTCGTGTGTTTCGTGAGAATGTCTTCGAGAGCGTGTCTTTGGTCTTCCGTCTTCTGGTGTTCTTGCTTTTGCCTTGTCTCTGGACTTTGATTTATGTAATCTTGTTCCTTCTGTATTCTACTGTCGCTCTTTGCATATCTCTCTTAATTTCATGCAGTACTGTGGCACAAAAACATTTGTCATAATGTATATGCCTCAGTTACTAATTCTTTATTCTACTATTCAATATTGCCTTTACCTGGTTAGGTAGGACTTATTTTCAAGGGTATTCACGGAAGATCATATCCTATTCTCAATGTCATTTTACAAAAAACTCTAGAATTAACAAAACTCAATTAATATTCAAATCACAAATTCTTTACAAATATTCAATACTTAATTCAGTAAATGTGAATTCCTAATCTACTATGCTTTTAGACTATTTTAACGAAACAAATGTTGCCGGTCATTTTGTTTGTTTGCTTGTGATTTCTGTTTATTGTTTAATGTAAATCAGAATTCATATCTCGCACAAGGAATAACAAATTATGGGAAATATAAAGCAATATGATGATTAACTATTTGTAATAAGATGTATAAACACCACTCTAACAAATTCTAAACACTAAGTATTCCCATGCGAGTTACTCTAAATGAAATGACCAGAGAAAGTAGTAAACTTTAAATGATAACCCATAAAACATCTGATGACCATACTAAAGATTGATGAAAGTTTCTGTCATTGTGATGCCTGAATGAAGTGATAAACATCTGTTGATCAAGTTAACTGGCATGAATATTAAATAATAATGAATATATAAAATAAACTAACATTAATTTTAATGACAAAGATGTGTATAGTTAATAAAATGTTAAAATATTTCTTTTATGTAAAAGTCTGTTTCACTTCCTTTAGATAATGGAAATTCTCTTCTGTTGACTTTAATATTGCATATTTCGGCACCGGATTTTGCATGGTTGTATAAAAATATTGTACATTTCTAGAACCACTTTTAGTTTGATGATTTCCTATACAACTTTTTAAAAATGCTCTATGCTTTTAAAGGGATAATATTTTCGGCGCACAATTATCGACAAGACTGGACCATTGTGAAATAGGTATTGGCAGGTATTACATGTCTCACTTTGACTTTTACCATGTGCTTCTTCCCCCTTTTTAATTCAAGAAAAAACATACCCGTAAAGGAAATAATTCAACAAAATACCCCTATATGTAACTGAAATATGCATGCATTAAACGCAAAAGAAATATTTGAAAGAAATTGTTAATGTACTGCTACTTTCTATTTCTTGTTTACAAACAAAAAGTCGTAAATTTGTAACCCCGAACGAGTACACCTTGCTATTATTAGATAGGTCAAGTCGGTTCATCTATTTCACCAAGTTACTTGGTCACCCTTAAAATAGGACAATCCACCACTTAGAAACTTTCACCTGTTTGAAAAATATTGTGAAAATGCATATGACTGCAGACTTTTGTGCATGCCCTAAACGGAGAATTCAACATTTTTCAGTTATGTATGGTCATTCATGATTTACATACCAAATATGATAAACAGACACAAGAAATCATTTAACAGAACAAATTTTAAAAATGAATGTTAATTTTCAACAAATCGTGAAATTGATTAGTAAAAGAATTTGTACCATCCGGTAAGAGTCTTTGTAAGATGTATATTCCTTTCTTTCATCAATTCTGATTTACAAAGTAGGCGGGGCCTATAGTGTACAAATAAAGCTGAAATCGTAAGATTTCCATTATCTAAAGGAAGTGAGACAGACTTTAATGTATATTCATTAGAATAACAGTTGCGGTATTGTCATCAAGTCATTACGCATGGCCTTCTTTGGTATTAACATTATTCTTTTTTTTTTTGGGTCTTTGCATGTAAACTAATCTAAAAGCAGTATTGCATGGGCACGGGTTATGTATTCTGGTATATGCATGAAATCATTATGCTAAACTCCAAACGAGAATTAAGGGATCTTGGTGGAGGCTGCATACTGAGGGTACATAATTTTACCATGCAATGGTTTTCGCACTGTAGGGTAGACTGGTAACCGGTCCGCGATTTTGAACGGACAATTTAAGACAGGGCGACTAGTTTGAAACCTCAATACCTTGACGTCACAGAATAAATTCTCTTATGACGTCAGGGATTATACTTAAATGGCCGAAGTTGTTTACTGTCTTCCCAGTCCCGCTTCAAAAAGAAAATGCATTTTAAGCAGGGATTAAATGATTGCAGGTTAAAAACAATATACGTAAATTGTCGGAAATATAAAATTTATTTGTACTCGCTGAGAAACAGGCAAGAAATGCTCGGTAAACCTCGCATTTCGTACCTGTTTCTAAAGCTCGTAAAATAGATTTTATATTTCCGACAATGTACATGTATTGTATATGTACTTGTTAGTTGGTAATGGGTTGGAGCTGGCATGTCCGTTAATTACTGCTAGTAGTCTTTTGTGATTTCATATTTATGTCCGTATTTTTATTTCTTTCAGTTTCATTTTTCAGTCCTGTTGCCAACTGAATTTTACTGTTGTTACGATTGTTGTTTTTATAATCACATTGGCTATTGGGGGTAGGTTTGGGCCCAATAAAACTAGTTTAACCCCGCCGCAGCAGGTTTGCGCCTGTCCTAAGTCAGGAATTTAATTAAGCCTTTGCGTGTCTTGTCTGTTTTAAACTTAGTTTACCTTATGTCTATGGGAGTCTAGGATGGCGTTCATTTTGCTGAACTTGATTACTCTTTATTTAGGGGCCGACTCCGACCTGCCGTTGGATGTGGGGTTTCCTCGCCGTTCATTGAAGATCTTATAGTGACTTTCAGTTGTTATTACTCCCCTTTGGATAGTTGTCTCTTTGACACATTCCCGGTTTAGCTTCTTTTTTCTCTATGTGTAGAGCATTTTGCAGATCCAGCGATGTATACCGCTGTTTGTATGGGCATTTGAGTATTTTTGGTACCCAGTAGGAGTACATCGGCAAACGAATACCGAAGCAAGAACGAGGAAAGGGGAAATTCTAAAATATAAAATACCGGCAATTCACAGCAACACGAATTGCGACAGTATGACAAAGACAAAGCAAATAAACAAAAATGAACAAGAACGCCACAAAACTAAAGCACTAGCAGTGTGAACCCCTATAAAAACTGAGGTATCATCAGGTGCTCCGGAAGGGTAAACATGATCTGCTCCACGCGTGGCGCCCGTCGCATTGCCAATGAAAGGTCCGGTTTTGTCACAAACGGTGTTAGTAAGTCCGGTAACTAACTCGGGAGGGGAGATCAGCGTCTTCATCTTTGTTGAAATCACAAAGGAAAGCAAAACAGATTTATGGTTTTGTATTATCTCCTCCTTAAACAGAGTAGTACCTGTGTAAGTTGGATTGTCCTGGGTATTACGAATACTTAGTTCTTTCTTTAAACGATCGATCTAATGATTTTTACAAATAGAAATAATTTTATTAGGGCCTTATCTGTCGGAACAACGAAATATTGGTCATTAATGGAGGACAAGTTCCTGGCAGCATCGCAATTTTTGAAAATGAATGGTCTTTTAATTCCCATAGGGTCTGTAAGTCTCGTCATGTGACCCCCGAGAATTCACGATAACATTACAATTTGAAAACGTTTCCCGCCAAAAATGACGTCTATGGATTATGACGTTCAAGTTTTTTGTTTGAAAAATCACATGTTTTCGTCAAAACTTCCGGGTACAATATATGTGCCCGGAAGTTACAAAATTGAACGAGACTTACAGACCCTATTGTCCCGCGAAGCTGACTGAATGGTTTACGAATCATGGACCTCACAGCCTTGACCCACTCAAAAAGAAAATTCAGGTCTCCATCTTGTTCGCACTTAATCCATTTTCTGCCATAGTACTCTACAGCATCCATAAGGAGTTTAAAATTTTGCTCCAAGTTGATGGATCGTGGTTCATGGAATTTTGGTACCTTTGCAAGGATATCACGAAGAGACAGGTCTTCGGTAATACTCAAATCTCCCTTTATGGCGTTACCATAGGGGCTTTATCTGTAAGGTGAATTTAAACATGAACAATCAGTTGGTTTAGATTTGAGGTCGTCGATGAATAGTTAGAACACTGAAACAGAGACCTATGTTCCCTGCTGGTGGCCATCGTGGATGAGGCATACACATCATGAACATATTTTTTTACAAAGGCACCAACCAAAGACTATTGTGTCCAAATTTGGTTCTTATTGGCTTTGTAGCTTTAGAGGATCTTTCAATGTTTTAGAGAAGATCTTTTAATGCTTAAGAGAAGATCTTTGAATGCTTTCCTATTGGGTTCAATTTTAAACTTGCTTTACTATTGGGTTCTATTTTAGACTATGTTCCCCGCTTGCGGTCATCTTGAATCTGATGCAGACCTGCCAGACACATTTTTTTCTAAAGGTGACTAATCAAGAACAGTTGTGACCAAGGTTTCAATTGAGCATATGGTTTCAACGGTGCAATTCTTTGAATTTGTTTTCCCATAGGGTTCAATGTTAAACAAAGTCCAACGCTAACAGCCATGTTAGATGAGATGCGGGCATGTCAGACAATTTCAATCAAGATAATCAAATGTAGTCTTGACATGGTTAACATTTTTGCATCGAAAACATAACATCTATCTCAAATCGTGTTTGAAATATTAAGACAAAATGTATAAAATTACTAACATTTGTCAAATAAAGGGCAATTATTCCTGGTGGGCGTTCAGATTTTCTTCAAAATTCCCAGTTTGGTTTTTCTTCATATGCTTAACAATTTTTTCCATTTAAAGCTTTTTTTATAGTTCTATTCATTAAAATAACAAGATATATTTTGTGAATCACTTATGCCCACGAGTAGAAGTTAAGAAGAAACATTTAGCACATTGATCAATTATAAAATTATTAATGTCTTTCTTACAAATTAATATGTAGTAATTAATTCTGACATCAATTGAAAAGTCAAATTACAACAAATGACGATTGTAATCTGATACAAACACAGAATTCACACAAAAGACCCAGTCCGATCATTGTCTAAACATTATTAAGAAAACAATTTAACCCCCTCCCCATTTTTGGTACATTTATAATTAACTCATTGTGTTTCTGTCTATCAGTGTTACCGGTAATCTGATCATTTTACTGCATCAGGGCCTTTTTCATATACTGTTTCTATACTGTGGTTCTCCCAAAAAGTGGAGAGATATATAGAAGATTAGAAAAGTAATAAATATTTTTAGTAACATCCCTCTAGATGTATATATTTTAATGTCAATAAAAAGAATTAGAGAAATATTATAAAATAGAGTAAACATAGGCTTGGGTGGCATATTCAACACGCCTGTGAAATATAAATTACTGTCTCTTACCATTCGAAGGATATACAATTGTTTAAATTTTAAAAGAGAAAATATGCCGAATGATTTAAAATATCTTCTTACAATACAAATTATGTTGATACAAAGAAACATTCTCTTATAAATGAGTTTAATGTCTTTATATTCCATGTATAAAATAAAACAATACAATTTAATTTTTTTTCTGGTGAAATTTTACCGGATAGTCACATATCACGGTCAAAGGTTACAAAGTCAAATTCCAACAAGAAATACACATGGAACATATGAAAGTTCTTTCACTTATAATTTAAAAGAAATACTCAATTCTATAGTTTTAGTAGATAGACAGGCAATACTGGATTTCAGATTTCTTCAAAATTGCATGATAGGTAAATCTTGTCATGCTGATCATTTTCCTATCATAAGATTATTTATATCTGTTAAGGCTTATGAGTTATTTGCGAAAAACAGCAATTTACCCCTAAGTACTATTGTTAATGACGGCAGCCATGTTGTTTGGTTCTCACACTTATCGAACACAATTTTGAATCTAGATACCCTTTGTTATGATGCAGGTCTATGTTTGTTAAAATTTGCTCAGTGGTTCTAGAAGAGATGAATTTTCAATGCGTTCTCTTTAGGTTCAATGTTGAGCAAAGTTTCCCACTGTCGGCAATCTTGGATCTGATGCGGACTTGACAGACATATATTTACAAGGGACCTACTAAGGACATTTGTGACCAAACATAGTTCCAATTGGCCAAGAAGTTTCTGACAAGAAGATATTGAATGTGTTTTCAAAGAGTCCATATGTTAACTACATGTAAGTTCCCTGCTGGCGGCCATTTTGGATGAGGTACAGGCAGGTCAGATAACTTAATTCAACGATGAAAGTAAAATGAAGTCTTTGACATGCTGCACATTTCTGTACCTAAATCCTAACATCTATTTCAAATCGTTTTCGAAATATACGGCAGAATATATAACATTATGAAAATTTCACCTGTCCAATAAAAGGCAATCTACAACTTTACTTTTAATCTAATTGAAATTAGATCTCCCGGCTCCTCCCTTTTTGTTATGTAGCGTGGGACATAACAAAAAGAGGGAGATAACAAAAAGGGGGAGCTGGGAGATCTAATTTTAATTAGACTGTTAAGTTATTAACAAAAAACGAAAGTGTCTACAGACTTTGACAGTTTTTGTCCCTTTAAAAAAAACGGACAGGGACAAAATAACCAAAACCATACCTAGCCTTTCTTTTATGCCAAGGAACACTGTCTTACAATTTCATAACGATTGATCAACTGCAACTTAAGTTATTGACCAAAAACAAAGTGTCTACAGACGATGACGACGCTGGACAACGACGCCGACGACGATAGTGCCATTACATTTTATGACGTAAAAGTTTTTGCGGTCGTATAAAAACAGAAATTAACCATAATGTGCTATTTTTAGTAACAGCAGCCATATTGTTTGGTCCTAGGAGTAATCAAACACAATTTTGAATCAAACTACCCTAGTTATAATTCAGCCCAAGTTTGGTGAAAATTTGCTCCGTGGTTTCAGAACAGATTTTTTGAAACGTTTACGAAGAACGGACGCCGAGTGATCGCAATAGGTCACCTGGTCTTTTAGGCCAGATAAATTTTTTTGCGGAAAAAGGGCAATGACTCCAGGTCTTCGGATTTTTGTCAAAATTTCAAGATCTTAACTGACATTATTATGCTGATCATTTTAATCTGGTCATATTTTGTTATTCATAACGATTTTGAGTTATTTGAAAAAAACACCAATCTACTCCCTTTATTCCTCCCTTTATTCTATTTTTAGTAACAGCTAGCAGCCAAATTGTTTGGTCTAAGTACTTAAAAATCACAAACTTGAAAGTACATACCCTGGTAGTGATCCAGGCCAAGTCTGGTTAGTATTGGTTCAGCAGATTCAGAGTAACAGATTTTTGAAAAAAAAAGTTTACAACACCAAACGCTAAGTGATGGCAATAGCTCACACGGCACTTCGGGCCAGATGAGTTAAAAAGTTAATGAACGACAGACGCCAAGTGATGGCAATAGCTCACACTGGCTTTTGGGTCAGGTGAGATAAAAAGATTGAATGTTTATATTCAAATTTGTGAAATTTTCGACATTTTCCAAAATTCTCGTTTAAGTACAAGAATTAACAATGAAGGGATATGGAGTAAATGTATGAATGAAAAAGAAACATGCAGTCTTTTAGTAATTCAATCAAACTATGGACAAACCAAATATTTGTAAATTTTGTAGTTGTATTTCACAAGAAATGCACTGAACAAAGATTTCTTTTCAATGCAAAAACGACGATGAAAATCTTGGGAAAGAAATACTTCAAAATTATCAGATATTATCAAATAAAACTACGGGCTCACTTTAGATGGTATCGCTCACTTGATGACTGGTGTTATTCCGTGTCACCAAAAGACCATCCATTATTAGACATACAATAAATCATTTCACCAGATGTTAACGTTTCTATTATGGATAAGGTACGAACATGAAAATCACATACCCTGCAGAGGCCACCAAATGACAATTGTAACCAAGTTTGGTTCCAATTGGCCCAGTAGGTTCAGAGGAGAAGACATTATCAATAGGGTCTCTATCTTAAACTATATTTTCACACGTGCAGCCATCTTGAAGAAGTACGAAGTTCAACATAAAAATCTCAAACTCTGAAGGAGACAACACAAAGACTATTGTGGTCAAGTTTTGGTTCCATTGACTTGATACGTTAAGAGGAGAAGCCTAAATGAGTCCCTATGTTAACCTATGTTCCACACTTCTGGCCTTCTTGGATGAGGTATGAACATAAAATCACAAACTAAAAAGGAGACTACCATAGGACAATTGAAACAAAGTTTGTTTCCAATAGGATCAGTAGTTTCAGATGCGAAGACATTTGAATGAATTTCCAATAGGGTCCCTATGCGAAACAGGGTTCCATGCTGGTGGCCATCTTGGATGAGGTACATAGATAAAACCATAAAGTTCGAAGTGCCCACTCAAAGACTTTTGCGACCAAGTTTGGTTTCAAAGGAGAATATCTTTGCATGCATTTCCTGTGGAGTCACTATGTTAAACTAGGTCTCCCATAGGGTCCCTATGTTAAACACGGTTCCATGTTGACGGCCATCTTGGATGATGTACGAACATAATATGAAAAACTTTGAAGGGTCCACTCAAGGACTATTATTACCAAGTTTGGTTTCAGAGGAGAAGATCTTTGTATGCATTTTCTGCAGAGTCACTATGTAAACTATGTTCCCCGCTTGCGGTCTTTTGTGATTTTTTACCTTAGGGCGAAGGTGGTTTTAGAAAAAGATCTTTGAATGCACTTCCCATAAGGTCCTATGATCACAACTGGCGGCCATCTTGGATGAAGTGGGACATGAAAATCATAAACTATGATAAGATAACCAAAGGACTATTATGTTCAAATTTAATCAAAATCGTTTAAGCCGTTTCAAAGGGATATGCAAAAGCTTGAATGAGGTAGGACATGTAAGGGGCCATCTAAATTTGAATATGTTTTCCTAGGGTCAAATTGTAAAACTATGTTTTGCACTGATGGCCATTTAGGATGAGGTATGGACCTGCTGGATATCTTTTTCGGAAGGGACCATCTAAGGACCCTTGTGTCTAAGTTTGGTTATAATTTGGACTGGTAATTTCTGAGAATTTCTTCTTTGAATGTCTTTTCCAAAGGCCCAATGATAAAAACTGTCTTTTCCATAGGTCCAATGATAAAAAACCACGTTGCCTGCTGGCAGCCACCTTGGATGAGGTATACATCTGCGGGACACAATTTTATCAAGGGAAATATATAAGGACTATTGTGTCAAAGTTTGGTTCCAATGGCTGTTGTGGTTTCAGAGAAGAAAATCTTTGAATGAAAAGTGTAAGAGGGACGCCGGACGCAACGTGATAGCAAAAGCTTATGCTGGCATAGCAAGGTGAGTTAAAAAGTCGACCTTATAACAAGGACTAATCTACCTTAATTTCAATAATGACCCATAGAAATTCCATTAATGTAAAAAAAAATCCATATACCACATTTTTATTACTATAATACATGAATATTATTATTACATGTTATATACTTCTTATTTCACAGATCATACAAACAATGCATAGTCAATTTTCCACCAACAGCGGTGAACAGGCACTTTTTGGCAGATGGTGCAGTTTTTTTTATTTCAGTTGCAACTATATACTAAGTATAAGACGATATTCAATTATCATATATGGAAGTTAGTGGAAAATATAGTTGAAATAAAGTTGATACATTAGTGGTCATTCGGGAAAACTCAGTAAAATAAAAATATCTACATTTATTAAGATCAAGGAAATAAGAATGTCACAAATTTTGAACTCTGGAAATAATGTAAACTAGAGAATGTGTTTATAAGACACGGATGCCCCGCAGAATTCATTATTAGTAGATAAACGAATTTTAGACCAATTTAACCCAAGTCCCTAATGGATCCTTGATAATGGGGAATTGTAAAGTGCTTATAAAGGAAATAATAATAATGAAACATTTTAAGGATATTATGCATAGTTGGTAAAACGGGATAAATGATAGTCACTAAAGCATACAATGTAGATCATAAAAGGACCCCTGATTGTTGGTGCTTAAGGGAATACTCGTAAGGGTGACCGTGAATGCTATGAGGCAGTATCATGAAGATAGCATGTATAATTGCAATGGACCTAAACACAAAACTTAACCGAAGTCACTCAAGTGTGAAATGTAGGTCATGGACACCGAATTGTTGGTGCTTTATGTAGTACTCATTAAGATTAATATTATATTGCCATATCATAAAGATATGTATAGTTGAAAAATGGATCCAAACGCAAAATTTAACCAAAGTCATTCAACTATGAAAAGTAGGTCATGGACACATAATTGTTAATGCTTCGGGTAATTCTCATAAAGATGAATGCTACGATTCAATACCATACAGATATCATTTATAGTTGTTGAGAAATGGACCTAAACACAAAATGTAACAAAAGTCACTCAACCATGAAATGTAGGTCATGAAAACTTAATTGTTTGTGCTTTTGGTAGTACTAATAGAGGTGAATATAATGAGGCAATATTACAAAGTTATCTTTTATAGTTGCTGAGAAATGTACCTAAACACAAGATTTAACCAAAGTCACTCAAGTGTGGAATGTAGGTCGTGGACACCTAATCGTTAGTGCTTTGGGTAGTAGTCATTAAGATGAATGTTATGATTCAGTATCATAATTATATCATGTATAGTTGATGAGAAATGGACCTAAACGCAAAATTTAACCGAAGTCACTCAAGTGTGAAATGTATGTCATTGAAACCTAATTGTTAGTGGTTTGGGTATTACCCATCGAGGTGAATGTTATGATGCAATTTTATAATGGTATCATGTACGGCTGATGAGAAATACCTAAACGAAAATTAAACCAAGACACTCAACCCTGAAATGTAGGTCATGGACACCTGATTATTGGTGCATTACGTAGTACTCATAGAGGTGGATGTTGTGATTCAATATCATAAAGATATCATTTCAGGTTACTAAACTATGGACCTAAACGCAAAGCCGTACGTACGTACGGACCGACGGACGGACAAGGGAAAATCTATATGCCCCTTCCACTTTCGTGGCGGGGCATAAAGATAGATGTTCAAAATCTGAATAAAGGGCTACGCCCATTGCAGCATGATACGACCGCAGCATGTCGTCCACTGATATTGGAAAAAGTGTAATTTAAAGTGAGTAAGGACAAACGAAAGAGCTTGACCCTTTAAAGCTCGGAAACGGTAAAAGCTACGCCCAATCCATTGACGTACTGCTGAAAGCTTATATCAAGAGGAATCCAAAGAAAAAAATCCCATCAAAATGCGATGAAAAATAAAAAATTTTAGGAAATCTGCAAATTTGCAGTTTTGGTCCCTGTGAACCCTTCAAGCATGGAAACAGTAAAAGCTACGCAAAATCCGTTGGCACACTACTGAAAGCATGTATCAAGAGGAATCCAAAGAAAGAAATCCCATCGAAATCCGATGAAAAATAAAAATTTCAGGCAATCTGCAAATTTGCAGTTGTGGCCCCTTTGAACCCTTATAGCTCGAAAACGGTAAGAGCTACTAACAATCCGTTGCATACTACTGAAAGCTTACATCAAGAGGAACCCTTCAAGCACGGAAACAGTAAAAGCTACGCCAAATCCGTTGGCACACTACTGAAAGCATGTATCAAGAGGAATCCACAGAAAAAAATCCCATCGAAATATGATGAAAAATAAAAATTTTAGAATTACCTGTAAATTAACGATTTTGGCCCCCTTCGGCCCCTCATAGTTCGGAAAGAGTAAGGGCTACGCCAAATTCGTTGGCATACAACTGAAATCTTACATCAAGAGGAATCCAAAGAAATAAATCCCATCGAAATCCGATGAAAAATAAAAAATTTAGGTTATCTCTAAATTTATGATTTTGGCCCCTCATAGCTGGGTAAGGAAACGAGTTACCAAAAATCTAATAGTAGAGCGCTATGATAATTTTTCAGGAATCCTTGGAAAAAATTGCATCAAAATCGGACTAAAAATTAAAAAAATAAATTTTTGAAATTCGCCTCTTTTGGACCCCATTTATCTCGGGAACGGTACATGCCACGTGAAATCCGTTGGCATTTTGGAATTTCCAAAGGAGTTTACTTAAAGAAACCCCATCAAAAATCCGACAAATAATAAAGATTCTACAGTCAAATATGTGAAAACAACTAATTTAACCTCCTTTGGCCCCTTTTCCTAAAACGGGCGGGCCCGAACATAAAATTATAGCGTGGGCTAAAACATCCTACTAAAATTTGAAAATGATCCGTTCGATGGAACCAAAGTTATGCTGTCCACAGAAACAAAAATACCCAATTTTACCCCTTTTTGTCCCTTTTTCTGAAACTAGTTGGGCCACAAACCCGAAATTAAAACCCGGGATTGCCCTCAGCCAAGAAACCACATACTGAAATTTGAAGATGATCCGTCCACTAGAAACAAAGTTATGCTGGCCACAGACGCCATACCATAATACGACTGCAAAATTTTTGCGGTCGTATAAAAATTATTTAAATGCATTTTGTATGTCCAACACCCATTAACTTGAGCATTTACTAAAATTTCCAGTTGAATTAATTTAACACTCCATTCCAACCCAATGGAGTAATGGAGTCCAACCAAAAAAAATGTAAAATTGCTGTTAATCTACTTACTGATAAAAAAAACCTGCCTCCTTTAGAATTTTACCTTCAATTCTAAAAAAGTCTTTTTAGCAAATTTTCTTTTAAAATTGACCAATTTTGACATTTTTTTAAAGTAAGTGAGACCGAACCGTCAATCCAAAACGAATTATCAAAGGACAATGGCAACATTGAACCAAAAAAGAAACAGAGACACAACATGAGTACTGCACAGAAAAGAAAAATGAAGATACACACACAAAGATGAACAACACGGACCCAATAAAAAACCATGGGTGAGATCAGGTGCACCGGTAGAGTAAGAGAATTGCTCTTGTTGTTAAACTAGAGAATGTGTCTATAAGACATGGATACCCCGCAATAGGCATTGTTAGTAGATAAATGAACGTTAGACAAATTTAACCAAAGTCACTCATGAGCCTTATAAGTGGGAACTGTAAAATGCTTATAAAGAGTATTATATTAATGAAACATCATAAGGATATTATGTATAGTTGGTAAAACAGGATAAATGATACTCACTGAAGCATGCAATGTAGGTCATAAAATGAAATTTACATGGACACCTAATTATTGGGGCTTAGGGGAATACTCATAAGGGTAAACGTGAATGCAATGAGGCAATATTATGAAGATATCATGTATAATTACTGAGCAATGGAGCTAAACACAAATCTTAACCGAAGTCACTCAAGTATGAAATGTAGATTATGGACACCTAGTTGTTGGTGCTTTGGGAAGTTCTCATACAGATTAATATTATGAGGTAATATTATAAAGTTAACTTGTATAGTTGCTGAGAAATGAACCTAAACGCAAAATTTAACCAAAGCCACTCAAGTGTGAAATGAAGGTCATGGACACCTAATTGTTAGTGCTTTGGGTAAAAATGTACTACTCATTGAGGTGAATGCTATGATGCAATTTAAAAATGGTATCATGTACGGTTGATGAGACATGGACCTAAACGCAAAATTTAACCGAAGTCACTCAACCATGAAAGGTAGGTCATGGACACCTTATTATTGCTGCATTGGGTAGTACTCATTGAGGTAAATGTAAATGATTCAATATCATAAAGATATCACTTCAGGTTACTAAACTATGGACCTGAATGCAAAAATTAATAGCGGGACGTACGGACGGACAAGGGTAAATCTATATGCCCCTTCCACTTTCGTGGCGGGACATAAAAAAAATCACCTACGTACCTACCTACCCACTCACATCCAAAATTGTTAGTCTATAAACAGCAAAGCAACATTTTGTAAAGGATGGCCACAATTTCTTTTCAATTGCTCCAAACAATTTCTTTTCATGGTTACAGGAAGTGAAAACAGACAAACAAATTCATCTACAATCCTGTCTATCCTAAAAACAAGATATGCTATATATCTATAGGTAATTCAAAAGAGCTCTTTATATACAATTGAAATAACTGAAATTTCCATTTTAGTATGTTTTGGAATTTGTTTGCAAATTTTTCATTCATCTTATGAAGGTGTTTGAACACAAACACATAGTGCTTATGCATAAAGCTAGACAGTGGCCTTAGAATTCAGTTCAGTGATCATTACATTACCTGATACTCTCATAGATATTACCAATTTCATATTTCTTTTTACCAAATGGTAACTCAGTATTTTGCTGTTTACATGTCCATAGATCCATATTTATCATGATTACATCACAGGCAGAAGACAGGGTAGGCAAATGTACATATGTATTAAGGATACTGTTGTTTTTTTTCTTTTTCTTTTATTTATTTTTAGTTTTACAAACTTTCATAAATGTTGGCGGGAAGATGAAGGGTAAAAAAATTAACAATAAAATTCCAGAAAAAATTGATGTCGGGCAAACAAAACTAATTAGATTAAAATAATATAAATTTTATAGAAAGTAAGTCAGAACCGAACCTTCAATCTAAGACAAAAAATCAAGTGATAAATAGGCCAAATATTTATACTGTAGGGAAAAAATTCAAAAATAAAATTCAAAAGCAATGACTTTTTTTAATTCTCGGGTCACATCTTCAAGGTAGGGGTGTTGGTAAAACTAAACAAGAGGCTCTCAAGAGCCTGTATCGCTCACCATGGCTGACAGGTCCCCGAGGGAATTCACCAGTCCAATTGTCAGACTTGTCTGACATGAAAATTTGCCAAGCGATTTACAGAAATGTACTGTTTTATCAAAATTCTAACTCCTTAAAAATACTACGGCTTCATTCCATGTATGGCACTCCGTGGATGTCCTTACTACTGGATTTGGTTTCTATTTCGATATATTTGGTAATGAGTACTTCGTTTTTGACTAATTTTTGATAATGGCTTTCCATATTATTTGATTTTAATTCTGCTGATGAGAGGTTAATCCTTGAAACACGTGTATAGCATTAACTAAATTTACTGTCTTGAACAGAAATCCAAGGAAAAAAGTCGGATTGAAATCCAATGAAAAATAAAGATTTCGCATATTTTGAAATATTGCAATTTGGTTCCTTTGTCCCCTAATAGCTTGGAAACCGTAAGAGCAACGCAAATCTATTGCCATACTGCTGAACGCTTACAATGAGAACTAGAGGCTCAGACACTGAGCCTGTATCGCTCACCTGACAAAATGCTGAACAGCAGGATTTTCGATGTTCTGTATGGTAGCCATGTTTTTTATGTAAATTTCCCATAGGGCCAAAATAAACTTTGTTATGTGCTGGCAGTCATGTTTTTCATTGGATCAGAACAAAATGAACAATCTTTGTTAAGGACCTTCAGTTCATCATTCCTGTAAAGTTTGGTTGAATTTGCTTCAGCGGTTTCAGAGGAGAGGAAGAAAATGTAAATTTTCCCATGGGGTCCAATGTTAAACCTTAGATCCGTGCTGGAAGCCATGTTTTTCATTGGATGGAGACGAAATGAGCAATCTTTGTAAAGGACCTTCCATACATCATTCCTGTAAAGTTTGGTTGAATTTGCTTCAGTGGTTTCAGAGGAGAACATTTCCCATAGGGCCAATGTTAAACTATGTTCCGTGCTGGCGGCCATGTTTTTTATCGGATCGGAACAAAATGAGCAATCTTTGTTAAGGACCTTTAGTACATCATTCCTGTAAAGTTTGGTTGCATTTGCTTCAGTGGTTTGAGAGGAGAAGAAAATGTGAATTCTCCCATAGGGTCCAATGTAAAACCTAAGTTCCGCGCTGGCGGCCATGTTTTTTATCGGATCGGAACGAAATGAGCAATCTTTGTAAAGGACCTTACATACATCATTCCTGTAAAATTTGGTTGAATTTGCCTCATTTGTTTTAGAGGAGATGATGAAAATGTGAATTTCCAATAGGACAAATCTTAAACTATCTTCCGTGCTGGCGGTCATGTCTTTATCAGATCAGAACGAAATTAGAAATCTTTGTTCAGGACCTTTAGTACATCATTCCTGTAAAGTTCGGTTGAATTTGCTTCAGCGGTTTCAGAGGAGAAGAAGAAAATGTGAACTTTTCCATAGGGTCCAATGTTAAACCTAAGTTCTGAGCTGGCTGCCATGTTTTTTATCGGATCGGAAAGAAATGAGCAATCTTTGTAAAACACCTTCCATATATCATTCCTGTAAAGTTTGGTTGAATTTGCTTCAGTAGTTTCAGAGGAGAAGATGAAAATGTGAATTTCCCTTAGGGCCAATGTTAAACTATGTTCCGTGCTGGCGGCCATGTCTTTTATCGGATCGCAACGAAATGAGCGATCATTGTTAAGGACCTTTAGTACATCATTCCTGTAAAGTTTGGTTGAATTTGCTTCAGTGGTTTCAGAGCAGAAGATGGAAATGTGATTTTTCCCATAGGGTCCAATGTTAAACCTAAGTTCTGCGCTGGCGGCCATGTTTTTCGTCAGATCAGGAGGAAATGAGCAATCATTGTTAAGGATCTTTAGTACATCATTCCTGTAAAGTTTGGTTGAATTTGCTTCAGTAGTTTCAGAGCAGAAGATGAAAATGAAGGTGAGCTAATAATCCAAAGAAAAGAATCCCATCAAAATCTGAAGAAAAATAAAGATTTCACATATTTCTGATAATTGCAATTTTGGCCCCTTAGATCCCTTATAGCTCGGTAACTGTAATAGCTACATCAAATCTGTTAGCATTCTTTTGAAAGCTTGCAATGAGAGGAATCCAAAGAAAAAAATCCAATCAAAATCTAGTGTAAAATAAAGATTTCACATATTTCTGAAAATTGCAATTTTGGCCCCTTTGACCCCTTATAACACAGAAACAGTAAGAGCTGTGCCAAGTCTGTTGACACAATGCTGAAAGCCTACAATGAGAGGAATCTAAAGAAAAATCCCATTGAAATCAGATGAAAAATAAACATTTTAGTAATCCGCATGTTTGCAATTTTAGTCCCGTATAGGCCCCTCATAGCTTGGAAAGGATACAAGTTGTACAAAATCTGATGGTGCAGGGCTATGTTGATTTGTGATAAGGAAAAAACTGCATCAAAATCGGAATAAAAATTTAATAAAGGGCTACGCCGAGCGCAGAATGATACGACCGCAGCATGTCGATCACTGAAATTTGAACAAATGTAATTTAAGGTGAATGTGGACACAGTAAAAGGCTTGACACAGTATCTAGATGCACAATAAGAGCTTAACGGACACAGACTACGGAAAATAAAATTCAACTTTTTGATCCCTTATAGCTACGGAACCGTATTAGCTATATGCACAATCCGTTGGCTCACACCTGAAAGCCTACCTCAGGAGGAATTCAATGAAAAAATCCCATTGAAATACGATGACAAATACAATTTTCAAGTACTTTGCATATTTGCAATTTTGACCCTGTTTGGGCCCTTATAGCATGGAAACGGTAAGAAATATTCCAGTTCTGATGGCATACTACTAAAAGCTTGTGTCAAGAGGAATTCAAAGAAACAAATTCCACTAAAATCAGATAAAAAAATAATGTTTTACATAATTTGAAAAAAAAATGCAATTTTGTCCCCTTTGATCCCTTATAGCTCAGAAACCAAAAGAACTATGATAAACTTGTTGACATACTACTGAAAGCTTACAACAAGAATAATCCAAAGGAAAAATACCATCAAAATCCGATGAAAACTAAAACCAGAGGCTCCCAGAAGCCTGCATCGCTCACCTGGCTTTCAGTTGCCACAATCAAGCTTACATTGTAAGTTATAAAAATGAACTTCAGTCCCTCAATCTTTGGTATTTCGAACATCACCAAAATCTTGATCTGTATTTTAAGTCTGATCATGTTTTACTATATTTCTTTGTTGGACTTTTTTCACAAAAATGTTCTTGCTAAGGACCACTTTCGACACAGGTTTTGAAGTTGAGACATCATTTTGTAAATGGAAGTCAACAACAATTTTCAACACCATATTTTTTAAGTTACGACATCAATATCTAATGTTGAATTTCCAGCCATTTGGCAGCCATTTTGAAAATGTCTGTAAGCGAGCAATTTTAACATCAGTTTTGAAGTTGCTACATCAATAACTATTTGGAAACCAAGTTTCATTGAAATCAGACAATGTTGAATTTTCCCGCCTTTTTTGGCGGCCATTTTGAAAATGGCTGTCAACAAACAATTTTCAAATCCGGTTTTGAAGTCGCAACATCAATATCTTTTTGGAAATCAACTTCCATTGAAATCGAACAATGTTGAATTTTCCCGCCTTTTTTGGTGGCCATTTTGAAAATGGCGGTCAATGAACAATATTTAACATCGGTTTTTAAGTTGCAACATCGATTCCTATTTGGAAACCAAATTTCATTGAAATCGGACAATGTTGAATTTTCCAGCCTTTTTTTGGCGGCCATTTTGAAAATGGCGGTCAACAAATAATTTTAAACACCAGTTTTGAAATCCATACAGCATGGCAAACATTTTATCAATTTACACTTAACCTTCATCTTCTATAGTTTTGGAAATAAAAGACAAAAAAGATGAAAATTTTGAAAATTCCGTGAAAAAAGGGCAATAACTCCTACAAGGGTTTTTGGATTTTCCGAAAAATTTCAGGGTTTGTAGATCTTGATATGCTGAACCTTTTTGCAATATACACTAGACCTCTATCTGTTACACTTTTTGAAATAAAAAATAAAAAATGCACAAATTTTGAAAATTTTACGGAAAAAGGGCAATAACTCCAAGACGGGTTTTTGGATTTTCTTCAAAATTGCGGGGCAGGTAGATCCTGCTATGCTGATCACTTTTATCCCGTCAGATTTTTGATATCCGTAACGATTTTTGAGTTATTTGCAAAAAACGGCAATTTACCCCTATGTTCTATTTTTAGTTACAGCAGCCATGTTGTTTGGTCTTCGGACTAATCGAACACAATTTTGAAACTACATACCCTGGTGATGCTTCAGGCCAAGTTTGATTACAATTATCTCAGCAGTTTCAGAGGAAAAGATTTTTTAAATTGTTGACGGACGGACGACGGACGCAAAGTGATGGCAAAAGCTCAAATGGCCTTTTTGGCAAGGTGAGCTAACAACTACATTTTTTTGGTTATTTTCACATAATTATGCAATTTTGGCCCCGTTTGGCCCCTCATAGATCAGAAAGGAAAGGAGTTATAAAAAATCTGATGGTTGAACGCCATGTTAATTTTTCATCAGGAATCCATTGCAAAAAACTGCATTTAAGTCGGACTAAATATTAAAAAAAATAAAAATTTTTAGATTCACCCCTTTCTTTCGGGCTCCATTTGTTTCATGAACAGTACATGCAGCGTGAAATCCGTTTTGCATACTGCAGATTGAAAATTTCCTCAGGAGCACACTGAAAGAAACCCCATCAAAATCTAATAAATAATAAATATTCTACAGCCAAATATATTAACACCAAATTTGGCCCTTTTTGGCCCCCTTTTTTAGAAACGGGCAGGGCCACAATTACCAAAACTAGTCAAAGTCTTTCTTTTGTGCCAAGGAACATTGTATTAAAATTTCATATGGATTGAACTAGAACTTAAGTTATTGATCAAAAACAAAAGTGTCTACGGACGACAACGCCGACAACGACGGCAGCACCATACCATTATACGACCTCAAATTTTTTGCGGTCGTATAAAAAATGAAAATTTTTGAAATTTGCCCCTTTTGGGCCTCATTTATCTCATGAACGGTATATGCCACATGAAATCCGTTGGCATACTACAGATTGGAAATTTTCTAAAGATTATACTGAAAGAAACACCATTAAAATGTGATACTTACTAAACATTCTACAGTCAAATTTGTGAAAACACCCAATTTAACCCTTCTTTTTGGCCCCTTATTCTGAAATGGGTGGGGCCAAAAACGAAAGGAAAAAAAACATTTCTCCAGAATCTTCAAAGAAACATCATACTAAAATTTGAAAACAATACGTCTACTAGAACCAAAGTTTTGCTGCCCACAGACACGAAAATACCTAATCTAACCCCATTTTGGCCCCTTTTTGCCTCTTTTTTTAAAAAAGGGTGGGGCAGGGAACGCGAAAATAAAACCTGGGCTTAAGCTTGTGCCAACAAACATCATACTAAAATATGATAACAATTAAACTAGAACCAAAGTTATGCTGTCAACAGACGTCGGCGTTGGCGTTGGCCTCGGCGTCTGTGGACAGCATAACTTGGGTTCTAGTGAACAGATTGTTATCATACCATAATACGACCACAAAATTTTTGCGGTCGTATAAAAAGAAGAAAAAAAACAAAACTAAATGTACAAAGTTGAACAAAACATAAAATGAAAATAGTCCATATCACTTCAGCAAAGGTGTAAACTATATCTGAGTTTAAAAAAAACATATTTTGAATCTTTATGAGAAAATAAATGAAACAACGGCAGTAGAATACCGAAGGAACAAGGGAAGCGATGACTACAAAAATCGAAGTCCAAAGACATGGCAAAAGACATATAGCACTTTTCGTCCCATCCCGCTGTGCGCATGCGCGGGATATATAGTCTGACTGGTCAATTTTTTTAACAAGGAATAGTACAGTGATAAATTTTCTATCAGATATTTAACAAGTTTTTCCATTATCGTTTCAATATTCCCTGTTATTACGAGAAAGTTTAATTTTCAATCTTTATGTAAGTGTTTTAAAAATCAAAATAAGTTAATGTTAAAGTGTGGCATTTTATTGTTAAAGAGAAGAGGTAAATCACTATAACAATGCAACCAAAATATTCACTTTTTGGTCGAGGTCCTCCTCTTTAAATACCAAAATAAAATATTTCCGCTTTTTATATATTAAATTCCCTGATATTGTAATAAAATATAAAAATAGATCTATCTTACAATATTTTTCAATTAAAAATAAGTTACGACTAAAGTGTGGCATTTTGCAATCAAATTTTATGCTTTTTGCATAATATCGGTTCTGACTTGTGTGAAATGGATCTATGATCGATCAACCGGGCGATCGACTAACCGAATTCATTAACTCAGGGCGAGCCAGAGACCATGCATTATTGCCATTTTGAATATTAAGTATAAGAACTGGAAAGATGTAAAAAAAAATTATTAATTAATAACACAATGCAATAAAAGTGTTTCGGAATATCAAATTTTGAAAAAAATATAGAGACCACTGACAATATCAATTTTGTAAACAGTAAACTTCAAGATTTGTATAATAACGACATTGAAATTGTCGTTTTTTTTTTTTTATTATTTATGAACTTTTAAAATTTAAAGAAAAAAAATAGAATGTGACAATGATTTTCACACATATTTATTTCGAAATTTATATAATTTTTTTTATCAGATAAATTGTTTGTTTTATTAATGATTACTAATCAGGAAATTGTCACAGTATGTGACAGCTTCTCTACATTATCTCAAGTGGGAGATTATGCAAGCGATGTTTGATCCAACAATTTTATGATATTTTGAAATTACAATTGTCAACTGGACAATACAAAAATGAAATTATAATTATTCGCCACAGGGACTTATATATTAGTTCTACCCCGAAATAAACAGTATAGAAAACCAAGTTTTCTGAACATTTTTAATTTATTTTTAGGCTCCTGAAATTAAAAAAAAAGGTTTTTGTATTTTGTTATAATCGATTATTGAACATGACATTGTGTATTTGTTAAACGATAATAGAACATGGCATTGTGTATTTGCTAAACGATAATAGAAAATGTGTATTTGCGAATAAGATCTATATTGATTTAAAAAAAAAAAACTATATTTAATATTAATATTTCATTTTGTTATTATTTGGAAATTACATTTCAAATTGTCTTTTTTTACAAGGTTACATGATTAACATAAAGCGCTATCTTTATGTCGGTGTGAAGTACACCAGAGTAGTCCCAAAACAAGATATGTATCATTGAATATCGCTTGTATTTGCTGAATAATCCTGCATCTTTTTCTGCACTGGAGGACTGACCGGCCATCTTTTCAAGGACCGATCTTTCATTTCGGAGGACCCTTTTTTCCGGGATTAATCATTCATTTTGCTAGGTAGTGTACGGTAATACCACAACAATTTACATAACATCCATAAAGTGTTCTTTAACTTTGACAGTTATAAGAAAGCGGATCTGCAGAGACAAAATGAGAGATACAAAATTTACATGCCAAGATTTCCTTCCTTGATATTGTATCTTTATTTTCGAGGTTACGGTTTTAAAACATTTGTCGCAATGCACGTGGTATGATCGTGACCAGTTGGTCCTTCAGCCATTTTTTAGCTAAAACTTTATATATGTATATAAACTGTTGATTGTTAAAAGTGACCGATTTTTTTTCCTATTTCACCAATTAATTTTTGTTAAACCTCGATGAAAACATGTACATTTGAATTGAATTTTACAAAAATCTTGTCCCGGCCATCCATGCATCTTGCAAGACGAAACCGCAGTCGATTATCTAAAACATGTAAATTTCCCCTGAATATATATTTATTGCAACTCCATTAACAAATCTATACGTTTTTTAACCAGGTCGCTCTTAATTCAAAGAAAATGACAGATAATCCAGAGACATATAATTCTCTGGATAATCCAGAGACATATAATTCTCTGGATAATCTAAAAGGGAAAGTTCCATTATTAACAATACATAAATATATAAAAACTCCCCAATATTTGTTAAATCTCGATGTTTGATTATTCACAAATCATTTTAAAAAAGTATAACAAATACATTCCTTACGTATATGGTGTCAAGTTTCTTTTTATTTGAATAAAAAAAAAAAAACAGGAGAAAAAATAAAATCACAGATGGATGAACAAACGATCATAGTTTGTATAAAGCCTCTATATAAATACAAAGAATTCATTTTTTTAGAATTATATCTTAGAATAAATTCAAATGCTTGAAATCTGTCACTGCTTACCCCCTCCCCCCCCTTTCCTTGACATCGCCAAGACCGATCTTCAAATCAAAGTTATAGCCATTTATTTATCAATCAAGTAGATAATGTAAGACATTCGTTCAACCTTTTATTATCCTTATTTGTATGTTTTGTAGATAAAGACTAAATTGATAACACATGTTCGATAGCCACACGATTATGACAGCAGGTGGCTATCAGTGGTACAAACATACAGAGTTAATTCCCCCTTACAACAGTCAAAATTATCAGTAAGGGTTATTTCCCTTAAATGGCACGAAAAGTGTAATATGAATGCAAAAATTCAAGAATAGCTGCCCATGATCAGTGCATTCAAAACTCTTCAACGTCTCTGCACAAAAATTGAGTACCATGATGATATAATACGATAGAATAAAGTACAAGTTCAATAGTAGATAAAGCAGTAGGTTTGGTACGGCCAGTTTTTGGCCCTAAAAATTAACAACACATTAATGGAGTTGTAGCACTGTTTTTACAATGTTTAATGCCATATTCAGTCGACTCTTTTGTGAAAAAATATCCTTAACATGATGTTGCACTGGCTCAAACTTAGTCTAAAAACGGAACTGCAACAAAAGTTATTTAACCCAGTTTTTGGCTCTGAAAGTAGTGGCCACATGCATGTTCAACCAAATCCTTTAAGTATGTTATGTATGACTTTACTACCGGAGTTGACATGTTCAACACGGCGGGTGTCTTATAAGAAGCAGGAGATGCTTACTCTACCGGTGCACCTGATCTCACCCATGGTTTTTATTGGGTCCGTGTTGTTCATTTTTGTATATGTGCGTGTCTTCATTTTCTTTTCTGTGCCGTGCTCATGTTATGTCTTCGTTTCTTTGTTTTTCCGACGTTGCCATTGTCCCTGGATTGTTCTTTTCAGACTGACGGTTCAGTTCTCACTTACTCATGTATACTTGTAAGTTACATCATATATGTTATTACTGTGAATGAACATGAATGTGGTCATTAACTAATTTTAACGAAATCTGTATAAAATTCCACCAAAAATAGTGAAATTATTAATATTTTTGGAATTTACCCAAAATTTATGGCATCAGCAATAAGAACATTTGTACTTAAATGCAAAAATATGACTGGACTTTTATATAGCAACAATAACACTGTTCATATGATGATATATAATATATAGTATTAATATTTGATATTTGATATTTGATTTTATAGCCAAAAACGGGTCATACTGAACCTTCTCCTTTTGACATTTTCAAATCAAAACTGGCCTAAAAGGGAGGTTCACATCACCAATGTGTTCAAACAACAATGCAAACATTCAGAGGTATTTAGTCGGAGATGTTAATCTTTCAGATTACACAAATCAGGCACTGTAATGTTAAAACATGCTGAAAAAAAAGTTCAACAATGGATAATTTCGAAATTTTTATCCAAATCTCACCAAAAGAAGAGGTGCACATCTTAATTGTGTTCAGAACAACTGTGCAAAGTTTCAAAAGAATCAAGTATACTAAAGGTGTCCGAGTTTCAGATTACACAAACTCAGTACCGTAATGTTAAAAGTTGATGAAAAAATAACTAAGTTCAACAATATATAAATTCGACAATTATTTTTCAAATTTTACCAAAATTTCAATGTGTCCAAAGTAATACATATTGCTGAAATCAAAGCATTCAGAGACCCCTTAAAAAAGTGGTAAAGATTGCCCTCATAAATTGCTGTTATTATAACATGTTTGAAAAGAACATTAAGCAGTTTAATTATCTCCCCTTTTAAAATTTTCACTTTTCTGTTATATCGATCTTTTAATTATAGACACTCCCTAAAAGTGTGTTGATGTACATAATTAGAACTAGTACACGTTCTGGTAATAAAAAGAATATTTCTGTATGAACAATAAAACTTTTGGAGCTATTTTTGCATTAAATCATTTTAGGCTTGAATGTGCTTCACATTTAACCATAGGCGTACCCTACTGGCCGCAACCTTGTACTGTAAGGACATAAAAACCTTTTTGGACAGGACCATCTAACCACAATTGTGACAAAGTTTGGCTCTATAATTGCACTTGACTAGTAGTTCCTGAGCAGATCTTTGAATTTATTTCTGAGAAGATATTTAAATGTGTTTTCCTTTGGGTCTAATGTTAAAACCATGTTCCCTGCTGGCGGCCAAATTGGATAAGGTAAGGACCTGAAGGATACCTTTTATAGAAGGACCATCTAAGGACCATTGTGACTAAGTTTGGTTCTAATTGGAGTAGTAGTTTCTGAGAAGATCTTTGAATGTGTTTTACATCGGGTCAAATGTTAAAACTATGTTCCCAGCTGTCGGCCATCTTACATGAGGTACGGACCTTTTGGACACCTCTTTGGAAAGGAAAATCAAAGGACCATTGTGACTAATTTTGGTTCTAACTGGACTAGCAGTTTCTGAGAAGAAGATATTTGAATGCGTTTTCCCATGGGGTCTAATGTTAAAACTATGTTCCCTGCTGGCGGCCATCTTGGATGAAGTACGGACCTGTCGGATATCTTTTTTGGAAGGGAAAATCTAAGGACCACTGTGACTAAGTTTGGTTCTAATTGGACTAGTAGTTCCTGAGAAGATGATATTTGAAAGAGTTTTCCCATATGTTCCAATGTTAAAACTGTGTGCCCCGCCAGCGGCCAACTTGAACAAGGTACGGACCTGTCAGATACATTTTTTGGAAGGGACCATAAAGGACCATTGTGACTAAGTTTTGTTCTAATTGGACAAGTAGTTTCTGAAAAAAAAGATCTTTGAATTTCTTTTCCATAGGATCCAATGTTAAAGCTATGTTCCCCGCTTGCGTGCATCTTGGATTAGGTACGGACCTGCCGGATACCTTTTTGGAAGGGACCATCTAATGACCATTGTAACTAAGTTTGGTTCTAATTGGACTAGCAGTTTCGGAGAAGTTCTTTGATTGTGTTTTCCCAAAGGGTCCAATGTAACAAGTGTGGACCCAAATGGATGTCTCGCCCGTCCCTACTTGGTCACAAAATTGATGTGAAAACTCAAAATGCCAAAATCAGAAAACTTAACATGTTCACTTGACTGCGAAATTAGAGTAACTGACAAAAGCAATATAGTAGACTGTATGTATCACTCAAAACCAAAATGCCAAATATCAGTGACCTACCACTAATAGATACTAAGAAACCAAACACTTTCACTAGACTGTGAAAATGAGGTCAAGGGCTAAAACAAAAAAGCAGGCTGTCATCTTCCATCTAAGACAAACCCACATACCAAATATTATTGACCTTACATGAATAGATACTAAGAAACTTAACAAGATCACTGGACCATGAAATTAAGGTCACAGACAAAAGCCATAAAGCAGACTGTCATGTACTAACCAAGACCAACATATACACAAAATATCATTGACCTACCACTTATAGTTAATGAGAAAAAGACCTAATTATAAAAACTTAATATGCTCACTAGACCATGAAATTGAGGTAAAGGACAAAAGCCATATGACACACTGTCATGTACTACCTAAGACCAACCTACATACCATATATCATTGACCTACCACTTATAGTTACTGAGAAACTAAACTAAGCACAAAAACTTTACATGTTCATTGGACCGTGAAATCGAGGTCACAGACAAAATCCATATAGCAGACTGTCATGTACTACTCAAGACCAACCTATATACCAAATATCATTGACCTACCACCTATAGTTACTGAGAAAGTGACCTAATCACAAAAACTTAACATGAAAGTTTACGCCGTCGGCGCTGCTGCCGCCGTCGCCACCATACTTTGTACGCATATGTCTCGCTTTCCGCGCCTTTCGTCGTGGGCGAGACAAAACTATAAGCTTATAATAAGAGGTACTTAAAGAAAAAAATCCGATTAAAAAGAAAGATTTGACATATTTTGAAAAATGCAATTTCGGCTCTTTACACCCTTACAGCTCGGAAACAGTAAGAGCTACGAACAATCTGTTGGCATAAAAGCTTACAACAAGAGGAATCTATGGAAAAAAATCCCATCAAAATCCAATGAAAAATAAAAATTTTAGATAATCTGCACATTTGCAATTTTGGTCCCATTTGACCCCTTATATTATTGTGCCGAAACGAAACAATTTATCAAAAATTTAGTGATGCACTATGTTTATTTTTCACAAGGAATCTATTGAAAACAAATGCATCAAAATCAGACTAGTAATAAAAAAAACATTGTGCTAAAATTTCCTAAAGATTGATCAACATCAATTTAAGTTATTGACAAAAAACAGAAGTGTCTACAGACGCCATACCATTATACGACCTCAAATTTTTTGCAGCCATATAAAAAGACCCTCCTTAAAGATTCTACAGCAAAATAATTGCACTCTTAGTTGATGTTTCAGCTTGGTTCTTAATCAAAACTGAGTTCTTCCTTTCCATTTAATATAGCAACAATTCAACAATTTTGTATTTAATCTTTTTATTATATTTTTTCATAGTCTGATGTTAATGTTGTAGGCAACACTTGTCATTGTCCCATATATTAAACTCTATCCGACATCACTTATCACAGTCTTAAAGTATGAAACTATTTCATCCCTATTTTTCAAAGGTACATCAATACTGATGGACTGAGCATCGTCAGGCCTCTTCGCCAAATTAATATGGTCATCTATCTCATCTTTATATCTTGCAAGAACACCTGCTCTTTCAAGCAAACCTTTAAAACCTGATTTTTTGGGTCGAAAATAAAACTGTGTACTATTTTCTGATGTGAAATACTGATAGTTTAAGGCCATCCACACAGAAATAAAAGCAAAATAATTTACAGCGCCTTTCATGAATTTAATGGGTTTACTCTGAACTAGCAAAATATCCTCTGCCACATTATAAAAATTAATGAAAACACTGCTCTGACACACCAGGAATGATGGAATGAGTTTGTTTTCCATTTTTTTATTCTTCTTCACAGCAAGAAATGCGTTAACAAGTGTCTGACTAATTGCTTGCTTGTAAGTCTTTCCATCCATAAATTTTGTTATGTGACCATCAAATACAGTTTTCACATCAGCAAGGGAAAACCATTCATCATCAGCTTCCCGAAGTTTCTTTGCTGCTGGCTGATCACCACCTCCTTCTGTGTCTTCTTCTACCTCATCAACAGTTACTTTAACAACCTCCCTACTATCTTTAGTTTCTATAACAATGTCTGCTCTGCCATGCCATAAATCTTGAACACCTGGATTGGGAAAAAGAGGTAATATATGATTAACTAGAATTCCCATGGGCCAGTATAATGAACATGCAATTTTCTCCTATGTTCTATTTTTAGTAATGGCAACCACAGCTGTAAACAAATATAAATCAAGATTCCTAGTAATCTGGTGAAAATTCGTTTAGTGATTTGTGAAGAGGAGAAGATTTTTGAAAAAGTTTACAATGGATAGACGGATAGACGACCAACACCAAAGGATGCCAAGTGATGGCAAAAACTAACATGACCTTTTAAGCCAGGTATGCTAAAAATCAACAAAGTCACTAAACCATGAAACTGAGGTCAAGGTTACATGATAGGTTTCAAGAGTACCATGTACCATTAAGATGTAGCAATGCACCAGATATTGTGTCTCTATTCATAATATTGGCTCAGAAATTTACTTCAATGTAAAACCTTGTTCCAAAATTTACAAAGTCACTGATCTGTGCAAATGAGGTCATGGTCAACTGACAAGTTAGAGACTGGCATGAACCCACAAAAACACATCAATACTCTAAATATAATATACCTATGCATTACAAATACTGAGAGTAGGACTTAAATGTGAAACTATGTCTCAATTTTTTTCATGAAGTTATAGAACCATGAAGACAACTTGTCATCTTAACAATATAACGCTGGAAAGTTAAAACCATCAAGTACATGTGAACACAAGATGTTTAATAAAAGTTGTGTACTGCGCAAGTAACAACTATCCTAGGCTGGTGATAATTCCTCCTGGGGTAAGTAACAAAGTTATGTTACAACTACCCTATGCTAGGCTCATGGGGTAACTCACCAAGTACAGTACAGTACAGCCAGAGACTTACCATGATAAATCACTGTGATAGACATATCACTCTAAATTTTTCAATTAATATATCTTTTTTCCTGATTGATCTATCCACATAATTTCTTTTGCATATCAAGTGGTAGAATGCATCACTCTTAATGCAAAAAAAGCATGTTGATAGATCAAACAGGAAATAGAAAATACACATTTCACTAAGCAGAGTGATATGTCTATCACAGTGATTTATCACGGTAAGTCTCTGGCTGTACTGTAACACTACACTATGCTAGTAACCAAGTAACCAAATAATGCAACACTACCCTAGGCTATTGATATGTCCTCCTGGGGTAAGTAAAAAAGTAGTGTAAACTACCCTATGCTAGTGATATGTCCTCCTGGGGTAAGTAAAAAAGTAATGTAACTAGAGTACTGACAAAGTCAGAAAGGGTCCCGCCCCCTTGCATGGCCCAAAAACCTGTTTGCAGAATTTCATGGAAATCATAAAACAATATTTGGGGGAAAACATAAATAACAAAATCCTTAGTTATTGTAACCTTGTGTATCAAAATCATATAAATCCCTGAAGGCAATCTTAATTTATTGTACACTAAAGAGCTAATTCTCAAAATATGCACTTTTTCATATAAAAACTAATTTTTTTCCCTCAAAATTGTTTTAAATTTCCCTCAAAAACGAAAGGGAGCTTCCTTTGGTCAAGTTCAGTCTTGAGTATCAAAACCATTAAAATCCCTGAAGGCAATCTTAAGTTATCGTACGACATAAGGCTAATTCTCAAAATATGCACTTTTTCATATACAAATAAAGTTTTTTTCCCAAAAGTCATTTTCCGACTTTTTTTCAAAAATGAAAGGGGAACTTCCTTTGGTCAAGTTCAACCTTGAGTATCAAAATCATTAAAATCCCTGAAGGCAATCTTAAGTTATCATACGACATAGAGCTAATTTTCAAAATATGCACTTTTTCATGTAAAAACTAAGTTTTTTCCCAAAAATCATTTTCCGATTTTCTTCAAAAATGAAAGGGAACTTCCTTTTGTCATGTTCAACTTTGAGTACAAAAATCTGTTCAGGCAATCTTGAGTTATCGTACGACATAGAAAACGCTGACGGACAGACAGACAGACGGACAGGCTGATTACTATAGAGCGCCGCCATTTCATGGCGAGGCCCTAATTAAATAAACTACCCCAGGCTAGTGATACGCGCTCCTGGAGTAAGTAAAACATATAAGGTAATCAACAATTACAAAGTTCGCCTCGTTGTGGCACTTTGTCGCAGCAACCAAATTTGGCCTGGATGCCTACATACTATCAAAATTGCATGCATTAGCAAGGTTACCTGAACCAACAATGTACAATTACTGAGCTATGAACTTGGATGTATACATAAATGTAAGTCATTCATGAGTAAAATGTGGGTTTAAGTGACCTAATTTTGTCTGAATGCTGAGCTACCATCACAGATGCATAAACATACACATGCAAGACGATCCTGCCATGTACAGTACACGCGATCTGATCCATGACATGAACTTGAATGTAAGTCACTCAAGTGGAAAAAGGAGGTCAAAGTGACCCAATTTTGCCTGGATGCCGACCTGCCATCAGAGATGCATGCACGTGCAAGGTTAGATAATCATACCATGTAAAGTGACTGAGATCTGAACTCGGACATTAACTTGAATGTAAGTCACTCAAGCGGAAAAAAATAGGTCAAAGTGAGCTAATTTGCCTGGATGCTGACCTACCATCAGAGATGCATGCACATGCAAGGTTAGATGATCCTACCATGTACAGTGACTGAGATCTGAACTTGGACATAAACTTGAATGTAAGTCACTCAAGCGGAAAATATACGTCAAAGAGTCCTAATTTTGCTTGTATGCTGACCTACCATCAGAGATGCATGCACATGCAAGGTTAGATAATCCAACCATGTACAGTGACTGAGACCTGAACTTTGACGTAAACTTGAATGTAAGTCACTCAAGCGGAAAATATAGGTCAAAGTGACCTAATTTTGCCTGGATGCTGACCTACCATCAGAGATGCATGCATATGCACAGTTAGATTATTGTGCTATGTATAGTAACTGAGATATGAACTATATGTAAATTTGAATGCAAGCCACTCAAGCAGAAAATATAGGTCAGAGAGACCTAATTTTCTTGGAGGCTGTGAGTTAGCCCAAAATGCACCTGCATACAAAGTTTGATGACCCTACACTGCATGGTTACTAAGATATATACCCAAATGCGGACGCGGACGCAGACACGGACGCGGACGCCAGGTGTACTCCAATAGTCCCCCTCAACTTCGTTGAGGTGAACTAAAAAGTAATGTAAACTACCCTAGGCTAGTGATATGTCCTCCTGGAGTAAGTAACCAAGTACAGTAACATGTACCCTACAGGCTAGTAATTTGTCCTCCTGAGGTAACCAAGTAATGCAAAACTATACCCCAGGCTAGTGATATGTCCTCCTGGGGCAAGTATCCAATTTTTTCCCAACTTATTAGATGGAATCCCAATGGGATCTCGATGGGATTCGCTTAGATCTCAGATAGATTTTCTATGGGGCAAGTAAAGTAACAACTACACTAGGCTAAGTAACAAATTAAGTTACATACTGATCTCTCCATCTGGTTGCTTCAGACTTTTTTGCCATTTTTATCTATTTATTATATGGTATAGTTCCCTTTGCTAGTGATGTGTATTTTTTATAGAATAGTTCCTTAAGCTAGTGATGTGTGCTTTATATATGGTATAGTTCCCTTGGGTAGTGATGTGTACTTTTTAATCGAGTTCCCAAAGCTAAAGATGTGTGCTAATTAAATGGCATAGTAGCCTAGATATGTGTGCTTTGTAAATGGAAGGGTTTCTTAGGCTAATATTTTTGTGTTTTTGCTAATGTTCACTTGGCTAGTCATTTGAACTTATATATGATATAGTTCCATAATCTTGTGACGTGTACTTTATGCATTGTTGAACAAACTAGGCAGTGATGTGTGCACTATATTTGCTTTAGTTCCCTAGGCTAGTGACGTGTGCTTTATTTATGGTATAACTCTCTGACTAGTGATATGTACTTTACATGTGGTTAAGTTCCCTAAATTAATTATGTGTGCTTTATAAAGTGATGGAGTTCCCCAGGATAGTAATATGTGCTTAATGTATGGTTTTATTTCCTAAGCTTGTTATGTGTGCTGTATATATGGTTAAGTTCACTAGGTTTATTATGTGTGCTTTATTAAGTGGTAAAGTTCCCGGAGATAGTAATGTGTGCTTAATATATGGTTTAGTTCCCTAGACTAGTGATGTGTGCTTATGAGATTTGCTTCATTTATATATATATATATATATATATATATATATATATATATATATATATGGCATATTTCCCTTTGCCACTGTTATGTGCTTTATATATGGTATATCTCTGGACTAGTGATGTGTGTTTTATATATCGTAGAATTGTCTGTGCTAGTAATGTGTGCTATGATGTATGCATTAAATATGATATACTTCCATGGGCTAGTGGTTTGTGCTTTATTTCTGATTTAGTTTCCTAGACTATTCATAAATTATATACTTTACCAGTGGCGGATCCAGACTTTCTGCTAAGGGTTGGCCCAACCAATATTTTTTTCAAAAGGGGGGGCCCGGAACCCATTTTTTTTTAAAAACCCCTAGGAATTTTAAGTATTTTCCGACCTAAGGGGGGCCCAGCCCCCCCCCCTAAATCCATCACTGTTTACACACTGATAAAAACCCTTACCTTGTGATGCGTGTATTAAATTTTGTTTTATTCCCTGGGTTAGTCACTTATTTCTGAATTTCGACTTCTTACTCAAAGGGGCAACAGTTCATATCAATAGCGACAATTTTTCAAAAGAAAATGCAGCAAAAGTGCTATGAAATTTGCATTTAACATGGGCACATAACCTTCTGAAAACTAAAAATTTGAATGTATGTATTTTGGGAAAATATTGCTTTTGAACTTAACTGTTGCCCTTTTAATTAAAAAGTGGAAATTCAGAAATTAGTGATTTTATCACTCTAAAAATATACACTGTTATATCCTAAATAGGGGATTTTCCCCAACCTGATTAAGCTACATTTTCACTCTGTATTTTTGTTTGAACTACGCATACTTTCCATTTGAGCATTTTTAAATAAAATAACTAGAATGTGTGCAGTAGTTACTCGCTATCTGTAATTCTTGACACCCAGACATGAACTATGTTATGCGTATTTGTGAGGTACATCTGGCTGTTTATTTCGTCTAGAGACAATGCAACAGTATAGTGCTGCCCAAACAGCACAATAATATACCTCTAAATAATACACCACAGAACTGACATTTCTTGCTGATCTTCTATTGAGATCTTCTTCCATAATACATACAGATTATGGTGTCCATTTCCATCCTACTTGTACATGAGATAATATCTCATGTGTACACTTTTATCATTTACTAATTTCTAAATTTATGTAAATTCTATAACATAAGGATTAACTCCCTCCATCGTAGTTTTGTCCTTAGCTATATTTGATATAACTGATTATTTGAATTTTGTTTGGTTTTATGGATTTTAAACATTCTTTGAAATTATGGATTTCCTTTGTTTGGGTTCTAGTGCTGCTGATGAGGAATTAACTTCTGAAATGGCCATACAGCCCATTAAAAATCTTGCAGTTGGAGTAAACATATGTGTTATGGTCTCATGTTCATTTACTCCATATCCTTTTGGTAAAATATCCATGAACTTAATATTGTTGAAATTAAAATTTACTCAACACATAAAAGGTCCTAAGTAAGGATGGCCTTTCATGAAATCCGAATAATATCGTTTGATAATCCTTATCAAATCCATGAAAGCGATTTCAGCCAAGGGTGGTTCCTAGTCCTTTTCTTACTTGTTTATATATTAGTATATAAAGGGTTTAATTAAAAATCCAAGGGGAAAATATTGTGTACTTCCTAAAAGTGAGATTTTGTCCTGTTTGCTCCTAATTGTAAAGCTTGCATTTGATAATTCATAAAATTGCTTAAAATGAAACTGCTTGCTTTTTTTATAAACCATCTGAAACACAAGGGCATAGGAATTAGACTAAGGGAAAAATACATCTGGTAATAGGCACACCTTGACAAAGTAACAGCTCTTTGTCACTTCAATTTTTTTCAAATACACTGACTGTGTGTGTGTGGTGCAGGCCTGAGGGGGTTCCGAATCTAAATTTTAAGATGCAAGAGGTGGCATGGCACCTACTAAAAACTTGAAAATAGAAAAAATGTTGGGTGTCATGGATAATTAAACAGTCAGGTAACTGTAAAGCATCTATTTGCTGTGAAATAATGTCCAACTGGACAAAATTTCAGAGAAACAAAGTAACTACTAGTATGTAATTTTGCCCTTAAATTGCCTTTGAAAATAAAGGGCTACGCCGAGCGCAGCATGATACGACGCAGCATGTCGATCACTGAAATTTCAACAAAAGTAGTTCAAAGTGAATGTGGACACAGTAAAGAGCTTGACACAATAAGTAGATGGACACAAAAAGAAGCTTGACACAGTTATTAGCTGGAAACAAACTACGGAAAAAATCAACCCTTTTGATCACTTATTGATAAAAAAAAAAAAACTGTAAGAGCTATGCAAAATATGTTACTATCAACTAACACTTTACATCCATAGAAATAAAAAAAAAATCCCATCGAAATCTGATGAAAAATAAAGATTTGACATACATGTATTAAGAAAAATTGCAATTTTGGCCCCTTTGACCCTTTGTAGCTCGGAAAAGGTAAGAGCTACGCCAAATCCTTTGGCATACTACTGAAAGCTTAGATCAAGAGGAATCCAAAGAAAAAAATCCCATCAAAATCTGATGAAAAATAAAGATTTGACATATTTAGAAAAATTGCAATTTTGGCCCCTTTGACCCCTTGTAGCTCGGAAACGGTAAGACCTACGCAAAATCCGTTGACATATCTTTGAAAGCTTAGATCAAGGGGAATCCAAAGAAAAAAATCCCATTGAAATCCGATGAAAAATAGAAATTCCACATTATCTGCAAATTCGCAATTTTGGCCCCTTTGACCCCTTGTAGCTCTGAAACGGTATATGCCGCGCAAAATCCGTTGACATACTGCTGAAAGCTTAGATCAAGAGGAATCTAAAGAAAAAAATCCCATGGAAATCCGATGAAAAATAAAGATTTGTCATATTTAGAAAAAATTGCAATTTTGGCCCCTTTGACCCCTAGTAGCTCAGAAACGGTAAGAGCTACGCCAAATCCATTGACACACCACTGAAAGCTTAGATCAAGAGGAATCCAAAGAAAAATATCATATCGAAATCCGATGAAAAATAAAGATTTGACATATTTAGAAAAATTGCAATTTTGGCCCCTTTGACCCCTTGTAGCTCGGAAACGGTAAGACCTATGCCAAATCCGTTGACATACCCCTGAAGGCTTAGATCAAGGAGAATCCAAAGAAAAAAATCCCATTGAAATCCGATGAAAAATAGAAATTCCACATTATCTGCAAATTCGCAATTTTGGCCCCTTCGGCCCTCATAGCTGGGAAAGGAAACAAGTTACCAAAAATCTAATAGCTGAGTGCCATATTAATTTTTCACAAGGAATCCATTGAAAAAAACTGCATCAAAATCGGACTTAAAATAAAAAAAAAAATTTTTTGAGATTAGCCCCTGTTGGGCCCATTTATCTTATGAGCCGTACATGCTACGTGAAATCTGTTGGCATACTACAGATTGGAAATTTCCTCAAGAGCACACTGAAACAAACCCCATCAAAATCCAATAAATAATAAAGATTCTACAGTCAAATATGTGAAAACACCCAATTTAACCCTTTTTTGGCCCCTTATTCTGAAATGGGTGGGGCCAAAAACTAAAGGAAAAAAAGTTTCTCAAGAATGTTCCAAGAAACATCATACTAAGATTTGAAAACAATCCGTCCACTACAACCAAAGTTATGCTGTCCACAGACACAAAAATACCTAATTTAACCCCTTTTTGGCCCCTTTTTTGCCTCTTTTTCAAAAACAGGTTTGGCAGGGAACGCGAAATTAAAACCTTAAGCTTGTGCCAACAAACATCATGCTAAAATTTGGTAACAATCCGTTCACTAGAATTAAAGTTATGCTGTCCACAGACGTCGTCGCCAACGCCGAAGCCAGCGCCATACCATAATACAACCGCAAAATTTTTGCGGTTGTATAAAAATTGTCCAGGTGAAGACATTTTTCAATACATTCAAAAACATTATTTCATTGGAATTATGTCAGACAAAAGAGGAGTAAATCATAATCTTCTTCTTCTTCTTCGCTTGGTTTGGTAGGCGACTTACTATAAAAGTAATTGCGCCCTTGTACAAATTGTTGGTTATTTAATTCCATATTTTAGTGCTAATAGCAAACTTTATTTCTGGGCAAACTGTATGGCGAGTTTACAAACTTTCAGGGTATAAAATGTGTTATTGAAATGTGCTAATTCTAGGATGGTTGTGTTTTAGGTGATTCTAATACTGTATCACTTCTACTGTGTTCGAAAAACTTTATTGAATGGTTAAAAGGATATACTTAATCTGTACTGACAAATTCGCTTGATGTGTAACTAATTATGATCATATTAAGTTGATATGAAATAATATTTATTTTGGATATCGAAATCTGGTCCCCTTTTCATTACGGTTCCCTGCACAATATCCTAATATTCCCACTTTTTGTGAATATTATATCCTATTTAGTATGGGGTGCCATGGTAGTTTCTGTGTATTGGGTTGGCGAGGGAATACGAGTCCCTCGCCATCCCCTTACCAGACGGCAGTATTTATAGGTGGATATGGGATTGGATATAATATTTTGTTTAATTATTATACTATTATAATAAAGCAACAACAGTACATTACCAGAACACCCGAGGGCGCCAATCGTAGATCCGACGGTCAAAACGGAGCCCACAGGCGACGCGCGTAGTGGAGCCTGTAGACGGATATTTCGACCGCCAAATCAAGACCGGCGCCCTCAGGCATCCAAACAATGCACCACTATTGCGATCCTAATGCAACAAATCAACTCTATGTTCTACCTTTAACTCATGAATTTGTAACAATATTAGGAACCAGAATGAATAGGGAACCTATTTTGTCACAGGGTTGTACATGATCAGCCTTGACCAATCAAAACCTGCGTCATATAAATGTTGCATTAGAATAACCTGTATAGGTACCTAAAACCCTACCCTTTTGGGGATCATTGTGCAGGGTCCGAAGAACTCAGACATGTACTCCCCTGTTATCACAATAGAAACACTTTTAAAATGTGTTTTATTTTTCAATACTGGCCTGCGTCTCCGATGGGTGAAGTTTATTATTTTATACTCCAAAGATAAAAATATACTGATATCAGTGATTTCTCCAATATCGCTCCATAGTATTTGGGGAAATCACTCCTAAATGACCCTAGTGTATGTGTAAAAAATGGAAGAAAAATTTGAAAAAAAATGAGATATCAGTATTTCAAGTAGTATTTGCAACTGTTAATTCTCATATACATCTTCTATCAGCAAGGCATCAGCCATCAGTACATTTTGTCAACAACTTAGTGGATACTATAATGTCTGGCTGACAATAAAAATGTACATTATTTTTAGGTTCGACTCACCGGATAGGCAGGTTGTAAGTACACGTCCTTGTTCCGGTATGTCGTATTAGTGCTGTTTGTCATTCATAATCTTAGTTTCATGTTTTGTTCTCTATCAGTTTAACATGTTTTTTGGTTAATGGACTTCCAAATGTCTTAGTTTGATCAGCACTGATGAGACATAAGTTGTCGAAATGCGCATATGCAGAAAATAAATTAACAGTAAATTCGGTATTTTGTTATTACCACTGAGCAGATGCCTCTTGAGGTGGACTGTTAGTCCCCCAGGGTATTCATCAACCAAACAGTTACTACTTCCATCAGTGCTGACCCGAAAACCAATTGTATTAAAACTTATTATGTCGAAATTTTACACAATTTTGTTTTAAAACTAAGGAGTATCTCCCTCATGCATACATGTAGCTCTGTCCTTAGTTGAATTTTGGCTTTTCTAGTAAGATAACTTTTGTTATTTGTTCTCTATCAGCTTTAACATGTTTTATGTTAATGGACTTCCAAATGTATTGGTTTGATCTGCACTGATGAGACATAACTTGTAAAATGTGCATATTTGCAGAAAATAAATTAACAGTAACTTCGGTATTTTGTTACAAAACTTCCTAACAAGATTTTAATTCATTTACTAGTATGGCAATGCTTAAATTTAAAAAGAATACAGTGAGAAATTAAAAAAAATTAGCATGTTATGCAGTCTTAACTTCTGTCTTTTGCATATATATATTATGCAGTTTTGTTCATGACAAGGCTAGGCCATTGAAAAAATTCTAGATTCTCAGTGGCGGATCCAAGGGAGCCCAGGGCAGACCCTAATCCCCCACCCTTAGGTTGGAAAAATTTTTAAATTCCTGGCGTTTTTTTAAAATTGGGCTACAGGCCCCCTCTTTTGGTCGTTTTGAAAAAAATTATGGGTCTGGCCCGTTCTTAAGGAAAAATTGTGGGTTGTGCCCCCTTACCTGAAAGTCTGGATCTACCACTGATTCTTATCCAAGCTTTTAATTAACTGTGAGTGGCTGGGCAAATTAAACTTTTGTAGAAAATTAGTTTTTTTCAGGGAAAATTCTGGGCTTATGGGAATTTTTTTGGCCTTACAATGCACTTAGTAAAAGTAGATGTTTAATGATTCTTGAGCAAGTCCATAATTTACTTGAGATGTTTATTATTCACTGTTATCTTATAAATTGTTTCATTTCATTCCCAGATTTTTCATAACTTTATTTTTAGAACTTAGTGTGAAATTCATGGAATTTCATTGTTACATGTATTTTGGAATATTGTCAATGTAATTTTTTCCTGGCTAAAGACATTATCTCATCATAAAATTGTATTCCTGGACATTAATTCATGTGAACTGAAAAAAAGTTTTGATGAAAATGAAAATGAGTGAAAACCCCAAAAAATTCATTCAATATTTTTCATTTTAAATGCATTTCAAATATGGTACTATTTTCAAATATTTATCTGGCTGACGGCCATGTTGGATGAGGTACGAACATAAAAATCACAAACTTTGAAGGGAGCTAATTCGCGGGAAAGTGTATTTGGATCTATTAAAACGTCACAATGAAAAGGCCAATCAAGGAATATTCCGGCTTGAAAATCAAGTCAATTCCACATCCAACTCATGTTTTGCAAATGCGCCAATTGAATGTGCCGTGTATTAGTGTCGATCTACCTTAAACATATAACATACAAAAAACTTAAAATTTCAAGCCGTCAGCACTATACTTTATAGGCCTAAGCCTTACATTCCACACCTTTTATTGCAGACGAGATAAAAATATATATCTTAGATAAGTAAAACACTTTTGAAACCTTTACTTACCAAAGTTAGGATTGCCCTCCTTTAAAGGATCCTTACAAAATGGACATTCTGCTTTTGACATGTTTGAAGTACTGCTTTCAGAAATTTTGCAATTTTTTTTGTCAACAAATACTTTTCCTTCAATTAATAAAGGGGAAAAGAGATGACATGCCAAGACTGCTTGAATCTGTGCTTCAGAGAATTTGGCTGATGATTTCAACAAACTAATACACTTGAAATGCTTCCCACCTGAAATAATAATTATAATGAATTTACAAAATTTGAGGTAGTAATTCTTAGATTGTAAAGTGCATATTTTGCAGCTTTTGATCTGAAGCTGTAATAAACTTAGATTCAAACAAGGACATGTGTAGCCATACTTCCCCTCCGCTCATGAAATTTGAAACCCATCATATTTGTTAATTTCCTAATTGACAACGGAGATTAACTCCTACAGAAATATATTCGACAAGGAGTCACCTTCTAACTCAATTGAGGCATCCTTGAGCCAGTGTTTTCCATTTTCAACTTGAAAAATGTGATTGTTTTTCACAATTACAAGGCTTTGGTATTTATATAGCATGATCAGTTGAAATTATCTCAAATTTAACATAAAAACAACCACCTGCCTCAAGTGAAAAGTGGTTGTTTTGAAAATAAAAGTGGTTGTTTTGAAAATAAAGGTGGTTGTTCTGAAAATAAAGGTGGTTGTCTTGAAAATAAAAGTGGTTGTTTTGAAAATAAAAGTGATTGTTTTGAAAATAAAAGTGGTTGTTTTGAAAATAAAGGTGGTTGTTTTGAAAATAAAAGTGGTTGTTTTGAAAATAAAAGTGGTTGTTTTGAAAATAAGGGTGGTTGTTAAACAGGAATGGAAAACACTGTTGAGCAAAAGCTTATTATAAATACTAGAAAAACTGTGAGCAATTAAAGCTCATTTATATACTCCCACTCTCCCATTAGTTCAAGAAATAAAAATAAAAATCGAAAAAAAACATAGAAAGCAGCCACAGCCTGCTAAGCTCATCTCGTTGCACAGCATTGTCACACAAGAGAGGACCCTAATAGATGTCTCACCCGTCTTTGCTTGATCGCAGAAAAAACTTAACTATGTTCACTAGACCATGAAAGTGAGGTCAAGGTCAAAGTCAAAAGCCATATTGCAGACTCACATGTACTAACAAAGACCAAGCTAAATACCAAATATCATTGACCTATAGCCTGTTGTTATTGAGAAACAGACTTCAGCAAAAAAACTTAACCTGGTCACTGAACCGGGAAATTGAGGTCAAGGTCAAAAGCCATATGGCAGACTGACATGTGCTAACCAAGACCAAGCTTTATACCAAATATCATTGACCTATAGCTTGCAATTATTGAGAAACAGACATAAGCAAAAAACTTAACCTTGTCACTGGACCTTGAAATTTAAGACAAGGTCAAAGGCCATATGGCATACTGACATGTACTAACCAAGACCAAGCTATATACCAAATATCATTGACCTATAGCTTGTAGTTACTGAGAAACAGACTTAAGCAAAAAAACTTAACCTGGTCAATGGACCGTGAAATTGAGGTCAAGGTCAAAAGCCATATGGCATACTGACATGTACTAACCAAGACCAAGCTATATACCAAATATCATTGGCCTATAGCTTGCAGTTAGTGAGAAACAGACTTAAGCAAAAAACTTAACCTGGTCACTGGACCAGGAAATTGAGGTCAAAATCAAAAGCCATATGGCAGACTGACATGTACTAACCAAGACCAAGCTATATACCAAATATCATTGACCTATAGCTTGTAGTTATTGAGAAACAGGCTTAAGCAAAAAAACTATACCTGTTCACTGGACCATGAAATTGAGGTCAAGGCGAAATGCCGTATGGCAGACTGACATGTACTAACCAAAACCAAGCTATATACAAAATATTATTGACCTATAGCTTGTAGTTATTGAGAAACAGACTTAAGCAAACTAGAGCATGTCGAAACTGGCGTTGTCGGAAGGGCCCCGCAATTTCGATCCTGAAATTCCATGCAAAAGTAAAATTGAGGTAAGTGTGGATTCACATTCTGTTTAATACAAATGTGTTGATACAGTAATTTGCTGGATACAGTGAATTCTTGAATTTTTACCAAACCATGTCATTTTTCAGCTTCAGACTTAATATCAAATAATTCCAAGTTGATACAAGTCTAAAAATCTTATGAAGATAATTTGGTTTATAGTAAAAAGTAAAAGTATTGGCAAACAGGAAGTGGTTGATTGACAAATTTGAAAAACCACTTTTGCAATACAACTCATCATTCCAAAGCTTCAAACCAAATTTCCAATCATTCCCTCCAGTAGAAGCCAAGAAATCTGTGACCGAAATTAAGTTTTTAGTAAAAATTCAAAGTCTCAGCAAACAGGAAGTGGATGTCCGACAAACTTGAAAATTGTTTACACAATACAACTCATCATTTCCAAGCTTTAGACCAAATTTCAAATCATTCCCTTCAGTAGAAGCCAAGAAATCTTTGACGGAAAAATTTGTTTACAGTAAAAATTCAAAGTATCGGTAAACAGGAAGTGGATATCCAACAAACTTGAAAATTGCTTACACAATACAACTCATCATTTCCAAGCTTTAGACTAAATTTCAAATCATTCCCTTCAGTAGAAGCCAAGAAATCTTTGAGGGAAAATTTGGTTTTTAGCAAAAATTCAAAGTATCGGCAAACAGGAAGTGGGCACCCGACAAACTTGAAAATTGCTTACACGATACAACTCATCATTTCCAGATTCAGACCAAATTTCAAATCATTCCCACATATAGAAGCCAAGAAATCTGTGACGGAAAAAATTGTTGACAGACAGACAGACAGACGGACAGACAGACGGACAAAGTGAAAACTATAGGGCACCCGCATCTCGATGCGGGGCCCTAAAAAACTTAACCTGGTCACTGGACCATGAAATAGAGGCCAAGGTCAAAAGCCATATGGCAGATTGACATGTACTAACCAATACCAAGCTATATACCAAATATCATTGACCTATACCTTGTGGTTATTGAGAAACAGACTTGAGCAAAAAAACTTAACCTGGTCACTTAGACTATGAAATTGAGGCCATATGGCAGACTGACATGTACTAACCAAGACCAAGCTATATACCAAATATCATTGACCTATAGCTTGTAGTTATTGAGAAACAGACTTAAGCAAAAAAACTTAACCTGGTCACTGGACCATGAAATTGAGGTCAAGGTCAAAAGCCATATGGCAGACTGACATGTACTAACCAAGACCAAGTTATATACCAAATATCATTGGCTTCTAGTTTGTAGTTATTGAGAAATGGACTTGAGCAAAAAAACTTAACCTGGTCACTGGACCATGAAATATAGGTCATGGTCACATGATTTTGGGTCCGACAGATAGGGTTCGCCGTAAGCTACCTATGGACCAAATATAAAGTTCCTACATCAAAGGCTTCTATAACTTAAGTTTACGCTGCCGTCGCCGTCATATTTTGCACGCCTATGTCTCGCTTTCTGCGACTTTGGTCACAGGCTAGACAAAAATAAATATGTCAGTAGATCATTTTACCTAACCAAGTCGCTCATGCATAAAATGTAGGTCACAGTCAACATCCAAAGTTGCGCAGCATTGCCACATGATGCACATGTCGGTAAATAGGAATGGAATATAATCGTTCTTTTGAACAGATTCAGTCATGCATAAAATGTAGTTCACAGACTGCATGTCAAGCATTCACTGCAGCTGTCATAATAAACCATGCATACTGATATGGTTGATGTGGGACATGTCAGTAAGCGGGAATGGATTTTAACCATTATACCATGACCAAATCGCTCATACATAAAATGTAGGTCACAGACAGCATCCAAACCATGCATTGTTGTTGTCATCCCAAAATGCATCATACACACCTACAGTATATGGTTGATGTGGAACATGTCAGTAGGCGGGTATGGATTTTAACCATTCTACCTAACCAAGTCGCTAATGCTTAAAATGTAGGTAACGGACAGCATCCGCACCATTGTTATTGTCATCCCAAAATGCATCATACATACCAATATGGTTGATGTGGGACATGTAAGTAAGCGGGAATGGACTTAAACTATCCACCTAATCAAGTCGATCATGCGTAAAATGTAGGTCACAGACAGCTTCCGAAGCATGCATGTTGTTGTCATCTCAAAATGCATCATACATATCAATATGGTTAATGTGGGACATGTCAGGAAGGGGAAAAGGAATTTAATCATTCTACCTAACTAAGAGGCTCATGCGTATAATGTAGGTCGCAGACAGCATCCGAAGCATGCATTGTTCTTGTCTTCCCAAAATGCACAATATATACCAATATGGTTGATGTGGCATTTGACAGTAAGAAGGAGTAGATTTTAACCATTCTTCTTAACCCGACACGGACGCTAGTTGTATCACATAAGCCTCCCTCACTTTGTGAGGTGAGCTAAAAATCAAATCTACAATTAAATCAAATTCTGAAATACTAGTAGCTGGTGCACAATGGCAATATGTACTGAACATTCTGTGAAAGTTTCTGTGAATTTCTGTGAAGTGGTCTAGGTGGAGTTGAGGCCACAAAGTAAGTACCCTATGGGCGACAGCCAGAAGGACAACATGATCATTATATAATGCCTTGCTAAAGCGGGGGTATAATTATACAAATCCAATGAGAAATAAATTTGCTAGAGCCATTATAATAGAAAAAAGAAGGGAAACGGGGAATGTGTCAAAGAGACAACGACCCAAAGGGGAGTAATAACAACTCAAAGCCACCATAAGATCTTCAATGAACGGTGAGAAAACCCCACACCCAACGGCAGGTCGGAGTCGGCCCCTGAATAAAGAGTAATCAAGTTCAGTGAAATAAACATCATCCTAGACTCCTATAGACATAAAGTAAACTAACTAGAAAAAGACAAGACACACAAAGGCTTAATAAATTTCCTGACTTAGGACAGGCGCAAACCTGCTGCGGCGGGACCTTCCCCCTACAGCCAATGTGATAAATCAAACAAGAGGAAAGCTGTCAATGTGACAGCAAACCGGGTTTTCTTTCACATGGACAGTAAATCATACACATGGGTTGACCCTGAATATCTGAAATGTACAAGTTTATAATTTTTATTAATTTTCAATGTTAAACCTTCCACCAAAGTAGCCTTTTTCTGAAAGTTCAGCAACTTGGATTTTAATCAAAATGGAAAATTAAAGTACTGTGCACGCCTCTGATACAGGCACAAATAATCTGCAAAATAAAAACTTCCTATCTATTAAGTTGAAGGATATTTGTTCCAGACAAAGGTTGTACCCTATTGTTAAAAATTTGACGTAAAAATGACTAAGTTCAACAACTGATATTTTTTACATAAAATATCAAAAATCAAAATCAAAGTACCATGCACACTTTTGATATATGTACAATTGATTTGCAAAATAAAAACTTCCTGTCTCAAATACTGTAGGAGATTTGCTCCAGACAAAGGGGGTACCCTATTGTTAAAAAATTGTCGTAAAAATGACTAAGTTCAACAACTGATATTTTTTTCATAAATTATCAAAAATCATAATCAAAGTACCATGCACACCTTTGATATATGTTCAATTGATCTGCAAAATAAAAACTTCCTGTCTCAAATACTGTAGAAGATTTGCTCCAGACAAAGGGGGTACCCTATTGTTAAAAATTTGACTTTAAAATGACTAAGTTCAATAAGTAATATTTTTTACATTAATTATCAAAAATCAAAATCAAAGTACCATGCACACCTTTGATATATGTCCAATTGATCTGCAATATAAAAACTTCCTGTCTCAAATACTGTAGGAGATTTGCTCCGGACAAAGGGGGTACCCTATTATTAAAAATTTGACATAAAAATGACTAAGTTCAACAACTGATATTTTTTACATTAATAATCAAAAATCAAAATCAAAGTACCATGCACACCTTTGATATATGTACAATTGATCTGCAAAATAAAAACTTCCTGTCTCAAATACTGTAGGAGATTTGCTCTGGACAAATGATGTACCCATTTGGCAGACGGCCGCCCGCCCGCCCCCCATTTTCACCATTTTAATAACTGGATTTTTCCGATGGAAAACCCGGTTAAAAACAATTATAACAATAGTAAAATTCAGTTGACAACAGGACTGAGTCAATTGTGAAAAATGAAACTGAAAGAACTAAATATACAGACAAAAACATGAAATCACAAGAGACTACTAACAGTTAACTGACATGCCAGCTCCAGACCCATTACCAACTGACAAAGTAAGTTATGTACCCTCAGTATACAGCTTCCACCAAGATCCCTTCCTGTGAGGAGTTTAGCATAATGATTTCATGTATATACCGGAATACATAAGACTATTTTGTCTATCTTCAGAGTTAAAAGGGGCATTACTCAAAACAAAAATATTCGATTAGGACTCTATCTCCAAACTCCCTTAAGGTAGATTGACACTAATACAGATGGCATTTGATTGGCACATTTGCATAACACGAGTCGGATGCCAAAATGACTTGATTTTCAAGCCTGAATATTCCTTATTTGGCCTTTTCATTGTGACGTGATAATTGATCAACATACACTTTCCCTCGAATTAGCTCCCCTTTCTCGTAAATATTGTCATAACAAAAATAAGAATAACGGAGAAAAATACCTGTGCAATTGATCTGCATGATAAAATGAGTTTTTGTCAAATTGGATTGCACTCCTGGACAGTACATGTAAACTCTGAGATTGTTGACAAGATGCCATTTTTTTCCAATATATATTTTTTGTGTTTTCAGCCTTTTTTACTTTGTTTTATTCTGAATCTGGACTAAGAGATAGAGATACACAGATAGGTTTTTATATTTATTACAACTAGAGAATGTGTCTGTAGGACACAGATGCCCTGCCAAAAGATTTATCGAAAAGGATAACCTCCTATTAAAATGTAGGTCGAAGCCACTTAATTGTCATTAATTTGGGCAGTATTCATCATCAAGGCAATTAATTTGATGAAATATCATTGTCCTATAATGTGTAGTTGTTGAAAAATGGACTTAACGGCAAACCTTAACCAAAGTCACTGAAGCGTAAAAAAAAGGTCAAGGCCACCTAATTGTCAATGATTTGGGTTGTACTCATCAATGATTAAGCCTGAAACAATTTAATTACGTCATTAATTATTTTTTGATTATGAAGTACAGTTTGAAATCATCGTTCACTATTTTTATTAGGCCACATCAAATAAATTAATAGATTCTCATCCCCACCCGCCCCATTTTTTTCTAAGCTCAATTTTTTTTTATTTTCAATTATCAGTCAGGGGTACCACTGCATAAAGTAAAAACTTTTCACCAGCATAGGTTAATTATTTTTACTTAAAGAAGTAAATAAAATCAGGATAAAATTGATTTACTTGTACACGTAAATTTAGATAAAATGCAGAGGTTTTCTCCCTTCAGTGTCTTATTATATAAATTTTCATTGCATAATTAATAATTTTTTATGAAAGTTTCATTTCTTATCTTATCTTTTAAGTAAAAATTAATAAGGGGCACATTGTTTTTCTTGAGGCGCAAGCTAGCCAAAGATTAGTCCTTTGGGCCTTTTAACAGCTTTTAATATTGAATTAAGTGGTCTACAACTTGCATCATTATCACATCAAGATTTATCACATGATGATGCTTGTAATTTGGTTTCATGTGGTCTGATAGGGTGAATAGTGAGCCTGTAATAGGGAAAGCCCATTTTGGAATAAATATACTGCATATTTCAAAGCTTACTTGACAGTATAAGTAAAAAGTTTTTACTTGTAGAGGTAAACATAATTTTTACTGCTTCAGGTAAATAAAATTTACTTTAGTAAGTGAAATGATTTCACTTTATCCAGTTGGATCTCTGACTGATTATTCAGAAATGTTCTTTAAATTCCTATCAATTTTAGTGACAATCAGTATAAAATATAAAATAAAACCCTCCAACCCGCCCCAGACTTTTTGTTACAGGTGGATGAGAATCTACAAATTAACTTGATAGGGCCTTTATTCAATTCAAAAGTAAATCCGACATGATTATGTTAATATTATATCCATCGATAGCCAATTACACGTAATGTCACCCTTAATTATCGGAGCAAAACAACCCACTTTTCGGCGCAAAATAACCCGGACAAATGGGTAATATGAGCAAAACAACCCCGTACCCTAGATTTTGAGTCATAGGAGGTTGACAGTAGGTACCGAAATACCAGGAAAGATAACTCCAGATTTCTGTAAAAAAGTGTTCCAGAATTCACGCGGGAAGGGTAGGCTCAGGTTACGGGGTTTTACTGAATGAATAAGATCAGATAAGTTCCGAACGGCCTTAATTATTATTCATGAGATAATGCTGAATATGTATATCTGTAGTTTCCTAAAATAGAGGTGTTATTAGGGAGAAAAAAGTTTACCAAAACCTTTCAATCGCACTTTAAAAATACAGTACAGCCAGAGACTTACCATGATAAATCACTGTGACAGACATATCACTCTAAATTTTTAAATGAATATATCTTTTTTCCTGATTGATCTATCCACATAATTTCTTCTGCATGTCAAGTGGTAGACTGCATCACTTTGAATGCAAAAGAGATCATGTATATAGATCAAACAGGAAATAAAATATACACATTTCACTAAGCAGAGTGATATGTCTATCACAGTGATTTATCACAGCAAGTCTCTGGCTGTACTGTACTTACCATGAATATACAGTTAAAAGACTATTTTCCTTAAAAAATATGATATTTTTTAAAGTATATGAGATTAAAATAAAGAAAAACCATGCCCGTATCAACAATGAATTTATATTTCTCTTTGGCGAATAATTGATATTCTTATGAGTTACCGTTCCTTGGAGCGCGTAATATAAAAAATCGTACCGGATTACATCCGGAACACACATTACCCGCCATTATAAAATTTGACCGGAAATTGGATTCCTCTCCGTTAGTAGATTTGATATTAGTTTTGTTTTGTTACAAAATGGGCGCCATTTGGGATTTGGCTTTTGAGGAAGGTTTTAGGATAATTATAAGGTCAAGATGAGGAGTTTATTCACCAATTTTGTATGTATTGATAATACTTTTTGTGTTTATACACAGTTATCTCATAGAAAATGTATAATCTAATGTGAATTTATTCAATTGCATACTTCAAAATCGGAAACAGTTTTCCGATTTGATTATCGTTCTTGAACTCAGAAAAAACAGGATCTATCAGATATCTGCAAACATTTTGTCAAAACTATACAATAAAAAATATTGAAATTATTGATTTGGTTAAGGAAAAAATCAAGAAGTACGAATATTTATTGATTTCAAATATCAGTTTCCATCCCTATTGACAGCTATGCTAGTAGCCTAAAAATTACATGCCTTCTTCCAAATTTTTCATATATTTGATCAGAGTTTCTACAGCCTTTCTTTGATGAATATCATCAATCTCTGAACAGTTTCCATCAGCTGCCACTAGAACTTTCCAGACTGATTCCATGTAGATCTCGAACAGAGCAGTGCCCTGATATGAATAGTACAGCTGGTCTAATTCTGATTTGATATTTAATTTCAGACAAATGTCTTGAGAAAAGGTACAGCATTCATCTGCATTACAACTGTCTACACCAAGAAACACAAAAGGGGTTCCCCACAATTCATTCCATGTAGACCAGTCGGACACAAATTGCTTCAATTTGTCCGCCATTGTTGGGAAGGGATAATTAGTGTAACCTGTACCCGTACCCATACCAAGAATTGTCGTACCCAAAACACATTTTCGTGAATAAAAGCGAAAATAATCAACAGAGTATTATAGTTTTTTGCATCGATGTATGATTTTATATTGCCTTTCCAGTTATGAAAACATTTATCCGTTGCATAATTTTATTTACAACTCAAATTTGTTTTGACGGCGAAAAATGTGTAACCTGAACTTGCTAAATTAAGTACAACAATACCGTACAATTCACGTTTATTATAAAATTTTATATAATTTTCTATTCATTTGCAAAAAAATGCGATTTTAAAATGCATTTTTTTTTCAAGTTGTTTTTAGCTTATATTTTCAATTTAATTACTTTTTTGTGAAACGTGCATTTTACTTGACATTGACACCAACATTGACTACTCGAGTGATCCACGATTTCTTTAGGAGGTTAATAATTATTGCAATTATGTGTTGTAGAAAAAAAAAAACATTTGTCTTTGAAGCTGGTACAAGGACACTTCCGTTGTTATCTCATTGGAATTCACGTTTGATTTTCTATTCTATTCCGGATTTGCAAAAAAATGCGATTTTAAAATGCATTTTTTTCAAGTTTTAGCTTTCGATTTATTTTCAATTAATTACTTTTTTGTTAAACGAGCGTTTTACTTGACATTGGCACCAACATTGACTACTCGAAATAACCGGTTATTGCAATTATGTGTCGTCACGAGAAAAAAATATCATTTGTTGAAGCTGGTAGAAGGACACTTCCGTTGTTATCTCATCGGACGAGTATATATATCTTATCAGTTGAATCAATCATGCATCTTACGTTAATGTGTCTGTATGGTATTATTTTCCTATTACAGAATTTTGTGAAATTTTCTGTGTAGTAACATATTATTGTTCTAAATATACAATGTATAAAAAATGCGGGGATCACCTTTCATATAAGCACATAAACTTTAATATAAAAATTTAAGGATTCTACGTAGAAATAATAGGGCAATCGATTTTATGAGAGGATAGCTTTAAAAATCTATAATAGATTTTAATCATTTTGAAATCATTATATAGTTTATAGTATAATAAAAATTAGGGGTAACCGTTGGAATAAGAGAGATAAATCGCGAAATGTTGATTTTTCTAGTGATATCTATGTGAAATTCTTTTATCATATTACACCCCTTGCATAATTTCTGTGTTCTGTAAATCCTGAAACACATTTAAAGCGCATGTGGTCACGATATTCTTGGTATAGCTCCTTTGCAATACCGGATTTCTAAGTTATTCAAGGGGAACATGGTTTTTAACATTGGATACAAAGGGAACACATTCAAAAATATTATTCTCTAAAACAAGTGGACAAATGGGAACTTAATAATTTCACGATATCTTTGTATAGTTCCAGGTAAAAAAGTGCTTTCAGGTTCGAAATTTTAACAAAATGATCACCAGTAGTGAGCATAGTTTTAACATGGGACCCTATAGGATATATTCAGAGATTCTCTCCGAAGAGTGAAACTACTTGGCCAATGGAACCAAACTTGCCTACAGTATTTTAAGGTGCTTTTTATCGGGTTCAAAAAATATCCAAGATGACCGCTAGCATGAAACATATATTGACACTGAACCGTATAGAACCACTTTACATCTTTACACAACTTGACAAATTTGAACCATTATAAAGATAGTTTATTTTTTTACCCTTTGACATACACTGTTATGTAAACCATGGTCAAGGTGAGAGTTTATTTTTTACCTTTTAACATACACTATTATGTAATCCATGGTCAAGGTGAGACCTACTGTCATTTGCTGGACCTTTGGTCAATCTATCGAAGTTGCCTTCTGGAAGATACTAAAGAATTTTGCCTTAATTTTGAATTTTAGTTCTATCTAACAAACGATAATAGAAAATTGTCCGTCTCAGATGTTAAAAAAAGGCTGTATCAAGGCAAGATTACTTACAGGAACTTATTTACTACAAGATAACTTGAATAAATTTACCAATGGAAAAGAATCGTCTCGCTGTAAATGTTGTGGCATAGAAAACAACGGCAGTAGAATACCGAAGGAACAAAGCACAAGATTACACAAATCAAAGTCCAGAGACAAGGCAAAAGCAAGAACACCAAAAGACGGAAGACCAAAGACACCACATGCCCACAAAACACACGAACGTTACATATACAACACAAAAAACTAAAGCACTAACAGTGTGAACTCTCAATAAACAAGAGTGACATCAGAAAAGGAAGATTTGAAACATTTTCTTTTAACTTGTCCTGCATTATATTCAAAAAGGAAAGAACTGTTCCAGGCTATAGAATTCAAAATTATTGATATTATTGGGGAATCGTCGTATGGAAAACAACTTTATTATACAATCTATAATAGACTGTTCCTCTTTGGAAAGTTTTATATCTAAAATCCAACATCTAGAGAAATTAGATAGATTAACTACAGATTATTGCTATAAACTTCATGCACACAGAGTATGGATTATGGCAAAGAATTTCAAGGAAAAATAATCTATAGAAAATTTACAGCATCTTCTGATCAACAATTATTGTGTATTATATGACAGTGTAAATACTCTCATTATGAACTTATAATGCAGGGATGCTAAAGGCTTTCCAGATGTAAATAATCTTTATTTTAGATTTTATTAATATTGTTGTATATAGATCGTATAATATTTAACCATGGATATATATGGATTAAATTTACTACTCCAACTATTCTGGAGGTGTTCCATGATTGGAAGTATGAAAAAGAAAGGAAATTGGGAGTAGTACCAAAAGGCCGATTCTGCCCCACTCATGCAAAATCCTGCATAAAAATCCCTACCTCGAGGGCAAAATGCAAACGAACAGCATTCCTATTGATCATAGGGTAAATACAAGAATTATGTCTTTCGTCGAAATCTCCCAAGATGATGACTTTATCAGCGAAGATACCTTCCAGGAAGGGATGAAGGATCAGAATCAGGAATCCACCACATGGAAGGATTTACCTACTGGAGTGATCTATAAGATCTTGGAGGTAGTAGAAGTGGACGGAAATTTCGGCAAAAGCAGGATTCTCACTCTGAAAAATCGAGAAGGAGAAATCACCAGAGTATTTGCCTGCCCCACGCTTAACAAAGAAAAGGGTCCCTTGCAAGGAACTTACGTTCGGAGCACCGGATACAAGCTGAGCAAGAAATCCAATCGACAATACCTCTCCTACGATTTGGTGAGGAAGTAAAAAAAAATCGAGGTAAGAACGCAAAATTTCCCAATCCAAAACGGATTGGGAAATTTTTTTGATCTGGAGGGTTCGGGAATGAGCGGGGAGCGAGGCGTAGCCGAGCGAGGCGCGAATTGAAGAACCCTCCCTACGGCGCATGCGCATTCAATTCTGCACTAATGGGGATAGAAGGTTGACGCAACTGATCCTTCTCATTGTAATAATTTTTTAGACAGACGACAGGCGCACCATCTTCACCCGGGAGCTGAGACTGATAAAATCTAGCCAAGCGGAGAGTATCGCGATGCTTCTTCTTCTTCTTAACGATTCGCTTGGCGATCAGCGAGAGCACTAGGGTGGTCATCGCGCTCAGGCAAGCGAGGGATCCAGGGGGGAGGGAGGCCACAGCACCGATCCCGGTCAAAGCCGACCCCATGGTGCCACTGGTAAGCAATAGACTGCTGATGGAGGCTGCAGCTTGAATAGTGGAGACCACCTTATCCAGTCGCTTATAGTTGCGAAGCATGCGGGCATATTTCTGAACCTCAGAATCTAGGAAATCCTCAAGTCTACCATCTACTTCATCAACCATTTATCTAAGGGCCCTAGAGAAGCATACCTAGCAGGGGGATACTCTTGAAGGGGCTATTTGGGCCAAGGATCAATCCCCTACCATCGAAGAGCCGACTTCCACTCTTCAAGTACAATCCATCACCGTAAGTATTGGGCAAAGTACTTGGGCTGAGATGCAGACCACGACCCTGAGGTTTCACGCAGCATACTGTCCCACCCTTCTTGAGATATAATCCAGATTCCACAGCCTTTTGGATGGCTGCACTACCCAAACCGTTCATGGCACCCACACCCAAAGCAGGAAGCACGGTTTTGGCTAGCATAGGTAGCGCAGCAGAGGCCAGACCTGCAAGCATGAGGAGAAATCCACCTTCCTTTACGTTATACCTCACCTGCTTTGGGCTCATCTCCAAGACCATACCATCCTCACCACTCTGCAAAAGCTTGGTGATGCGCTGGATCTGTCGTTGAGTGAGGAACATCTTTTGCCCACCAGATAGGTTGGCATGCGACAATCGGACGCTCACGGGGCAACCCTTCTTTGCTGCACGCTGGATCTTCTCTGCCTGACCCTTCGTCAAAATGAGACCATACTCTTGATAATCCATTTATTTATACCTCACGCAGATGAAAGCGGATGGTGAGATGCTCCCCTCGCAGATCGATGGGGCGACCGTCTTGATCGGCCAGGTAGGTTTGCATCTGATTGATGGTCTTCAGGGTCACGGGTAAGTAGATCAGATTCTTAGGGGTCTGGATGATCTTCATGCCTGGATCGACCCCAGGAAAGAAACTATAGATGGTGGACTGCTGGGTGCCATTGACGTAGCTGCCTTGGATGATACCGTATAGCGGGTTATTTTGACGGGTGTAAAATTTGGCGGTTTTAAAGAGAAAATGTATGCGAAAAATTTTGGCGGTTTTTATTTTCGCGATTACGTTAAATACATAAAAAAAATCCCTTTTAACTAAAAGAAGTGAGTTAAGGTTTATAATAACATGAAATATTTAAGAAAAGAATGATAATTATCTTTTGATTTTAAATATTTTTTTATGCCATTAATCAATTTTTTAGTAAATAACATGTAATTTATAGTACTTGCATTTTCAGTAATTTTAAATATTTGTCACCTACACAGCTTGGCCTGAATACAAACTTTAGACATGCACAATACATAGAGATATCCAAGCCGTTATGATAAATATTAATTAATTACCATAGGTAGTAATTAAAAAAAAGTTATAAATTTCATGTACTTCTTTAAATATATAAACTGTAGAATAGAATTTGTCGGAATTTATTTTGGCGATTTAAGCTCGAGCGCTAAAATACGCCAAAATTAGCACCCCGCGAAAATAACCCGCTATACGGTATCACTATTCACGAGGATGCTATTGATGCTGATGATATGCTCACCCTCTACGTATCCATTCGTGCGTCGGTCATAGGTATACGTTCGGGCATCGAATCCAAGCACCGTATTCAGACTATTGGGCACATCGAAATCCACTTGGTAGCTTCTGGCGAAGATGAGCGTCGCTCTCAGAGTCGCGCGATTGGCATCGAGAAGGATCTTAGCCTTGTGTTTGCTGAGCTTCATTTGTCGCTGGATCTCGTCATTGATATCGTCGATAAGAGCCAGTGCTCAGGGTGATGGGAAACCAGTGGACACCTTCGTCTGGGGAGTAGCGGAGGGAATTATTTCCAGCATGGATATTGGGGATGGAGTAGTACGTCTCCAGATTCACGTGGGCCATCTCATAAGATTTCTCCTCACGCAATCGGAGGGGTGGGTTGAAGCGGGTCAAAATCTGGCTATCACCAGAGACGATGAAGGAGAACCCATGCTTAGGTTCGGTATTGGTGGCGATTTTTCGCAAAAGTGAATCGTCCATTTATTTACAGGTGGCGACGTAGAAAGCGAATACCAGTCTCTGCTTCCAATCTTCCAGACCGTCGTAGTGCTTCTGGAGGTTTTTAGCTTTCACCAGGATGGCGAAGACTTCAGCCGGTCGGATGGCAAACAGTAGTTGAATATGAATTTTGTCCATTTATTTACTGCAGAGCTTAGCTTTAGAAGACCACGCTCATCTTCTGACCATCGGATTCGAATTGGAGGAAGCGATCAGAGATAACCAAAGCGTAGGCTTGGGTATTCGCAGCAACGTTCTGATCGAATCTGACCTTGATATAGACGTCGATCGTCGAATTCTTGAGGTGCTCGCTCTGCTTGGAGACGTCGAATACGAAGAGGGGATGAAGATCCGTAAAGTCAGCAGGGGTGATGCCTGGATTGCTCACCAAATGATCCATGTTGAAGAATTTCCCGCGGAAATCAGCAGCCTCCTTATACAGCCTGGAGACCTTCTGATTCGTGAAGGAGGCACGATGACCCACAGCAGGATATCTCTGAGAATTCAAAGTCACCCAGAAATCATTCACGCGACAATGATCGAAGATGGCGGGGTTGGCCTCCTGATCGTTACTCTTATCGGTCTGGAAGGCGACGATCACCCATCGGGGTCTTTCGGGGCTGCTTCGGGTGGAAAGGCGCCAGTTGAATTCACGACTTTCGGGGACGCCGATCGAATCGCACTGCCTCATGCGGAATCCAATATCTAGCTTCACTTTGCTCTCGATGGCCTTATAGAGCTCCAGCTTCTGCTCGTCGGAAGGCATCACGTGGGGAATGAACCATGAGAGATTGCTGATGACGATCTTACCAGGGTCGTTGATATTGGCAGCATCCCGGAAGATGGCGTCATTATCCGAGGCGCGGACGAGAGTGAGCTCATGCTTGAATCCATAGACCAGCTTTTCGTAGTCCTGGGCAAAGCCGAAGATATGCTTCAAGGGGATGGTGAAGGAGAAGGTCCCCTTATTGGCAGGCTTAGCGATGACGTAGGCCTTGCGCGCTGCAAATCCAAGATTCTCGGCAGCAGCCTCTGCAGAGGTATCCTTCACCCATAACTGGTTGAGGTCCTGGGACTTGGAGAAATCGTCTGGATAGGTGAGTAGGCCCATCATGGTGGTGGCGACCCCTGGATCGTTCAAATGCTCAATCGTCTGCCTGGAAAGCTTGAAGCTGATGGATTTGAAGAGGAACATCATCGCATCTTCCTTCCAGCAAAAGGTAGCTCTCGGAGGGATGAAGGAAAAGATCCTGCGACTCGATGCTGAGGCAGATCTCAGTATCGGACCTATTCAGCTGCGTCCCAGTGATGGGATTGTATTCGGAAAATTCATACTCCTGGACGCTTTCGTCGAAAGTCAATCCTTCGGTGATAGTAAGCATATCAGCCATCATGTATATTTATTTATAGCGTTGGACGAAGTCGTGGATGGTTGCGATGCCATAACGCGAGATGAGATTATTGAGGTGAGCCTGCTGCTGAGGTGTCCTCTTGGTCTTGGTGGCAGGAGGCTTCTTGGGCTTCCTGCGAGTCACTCGATGAACGACGTTGTCTACTGCCTTCGTCGCTCCTTTCTCCAATCCCTTGATGGCTGCATTTGAAGCAGCGCTCACAGCCTTGCTTCCCAATGCTTCGCAGCAGAAGAGGTGAATACTCGTCCAGCCAGACTGGTGATGGTATCGAATAATCCTCGTCCACCGACTACATATCTCCGACGATATCCGCGATTCACTACTAAAGGCATTTTATTTAGAGGAGCTTTCGATGCAGCGTCTCGTACTCTTTCCTGCTGATATGCTTGGCTTTCTTCATGGCATCGAGGATGGCCACGATTTCGTTGCGCACCCCATTATTCCCAGCCTTATAGGCAGCAGCGGAAAGATCGACGCGATCCAGCAACTGGTCGAAGCATTTGGGAAGAAAGATGGTCTGGACCCCACTCCCATACTTATCTTGCTTATAAAGGTACGAAACGATCTCCTTCCACTTCTTGCTTTTACTAGCCTTGGGGGTCTGCGAGACTGCAGAATTACCTTGATACATGGCATTCGATGCTTGTAGGATATCACCATAGGTATTCAGGTCGTCCACCTCGAAATCTTCGGGATGCTTCATGACCATGAGCTCCCATAGACCGGGAGTACCCCTATAGCGCTCGTCATCGATGATGATATCGTCGCCATCGAAAGTGACCGGGAGACCCCCAATCATGATGGCACCATCTTCCACTCGCAATCCAAAGGTATGATCTGCTGAAGATAATGGGTGGCTCGCGGACCGAGATTGGTAGTCAATGCTTGCCCGATGGGTAGTGGGTCGTCGTCGACGTAATCGACTGCAGCAGGAGAAAGGGCAGGCATGGGGGTGGGTAGGGTGAGATCATCAATCTTTTTGGTGATCTGGGAAGCAGTCTCCTTTTGCGTCTCGACCACAGGCTTGAAGATCTTGGATAAGTCACGACTGAGTCCGATCTTATCCAGGCGATGCTGCATATCAATAGCCTGAATATTACGCTTGGTCTCCTGCAGGTCCCTAGCATGCGCCTCACGCTGCTTAGGATCGGTGATCTTGATGAACGTCATTTTATTTATAGCATCGCGAACGCTATAGGGCGTTGGAACGAACGCTATAGGGCGTTGGGAGGCGATGGATTGAACGCTATAGGGCGTTGGGAGGCGATGGATTGAACGCTATAGGGCGTTGGGAGGCGATGGATTGAACGCTATAGGGCGTTGGAACGAACGCTATAGGGCGTTGGAACGAACCCTATAGGGCGTTGGGAGGCGATGGATCGAACGCTATGGGGCGTTGATGCATTTGGGGGAGCAAAAGACTTCCATCCTATGCACGATTTTATGATCATACTCCCTTACCATCCGTACTTTTACGTCCGACCAGAGAGTGGCAAATTTGGGCACGTATATACCTTCCTCTTGGATACGTTCCAAAGCCTTACCGCGAGCGATCGGAGATCCACACCGACAGCATGCCTTAGTAAACAGTCTCGAATGCCTCTTGCATTTATCACTTGGCAATATGGAAGGGTACGTACATTGATGACCTCGAACCGTCTTGATGCAGCACTGGAGTCCTAGCGATGGTCGTCGACGAGAATGGGAATTATAGGACCTTCCTTCGAAATCCCAATCGTCGAAGCGATGAGCATAACTTTCAGCACCACATCTGCTGCACTCATATCCTGGGATCTCATCGTTAATAAGCACTCTCTCCCACTGATGCTCACATTCAGGGGATGGGAGGGCATTCTCCTCATTCTCTTCATCTAAGTCTCGTTGATTCTTCAGAAAAAATTCCGTCATCATTATTTATCTTATACTCGATAGAACTCATCAAGATTTCATCGATACTTTCCATTCGTCTTGGGGCTCGTGAGATTGATGGTCATGAATCCATGAGGCTTGCCCCAAGAGCGATTGCATAGGGTATCGAACTGAGCTGGGTTAGATCGCTACAATGGTCCCGACGAATATGATCGCGATTCTTGGCATCCTGCTCGAAGAGTAAGATAAAATTAGCATTCTCCCGGATCGATTGCCGAGGGGGCTTGAAGTAATTTTGGCAGAGGTAGAAGCAATCGACGTTATTATGGCGCCCACGCACGTAGTAGTCTTCGCACTTGCTCTGCTTGCTGAGCATCAAGTCGTCGAAGACCATGAGATTCTTGCGATAGGGGTCGAGATCTCGAGGATCGGGTACGTCAGTCACCTGCACTCGAAGAAGAAGGGCTCGATACCACTTGGTTTGGTCGGTGGCTTCATCACGTCCACCACGTCGATCAAGGAGTGCGGATAGCGATCCTTGATGGAAAGAAGCTCGCGGATATCGTCTTTCGAAAATCCTTTTCCCAGCGCTCGCTGCAGTAGCTGATAGATGGGCTGGTGGAGCGATTTTCTGAAGACGTAGAGTAGATCGTAGTCGAGCCATCCATCGCGCAGGAGGAGGTTATTCAGCAGCGTCGTCTTGCCACAGTCCGATTTTCCGATGATCAGACCTCGGATGGATCGCTGCGGGAGGAGAAAGTGATTATGCCTACTAATGGTGGTAGGCTCATCGTAGGTAAGGTCTTCAACGTCCATTTATCTATATAAAATGGGAATGTATTGCTTGAAATGCAAGAAGAAGACGGAGACGAAAGGCTTGAGCGAGGTGGTGGCAAGCAATGGGAGGCTGCGGATGGTTGGAACCTGCGTCGTCTGTGGCTCCCAGAAGTCCCAATTTATAGGCGCTGGGCTCTGGAATAAGATGCTCAATCGCATGCCTGTGGAGATGCATTTACCAGGGCATAATTTCACCGGACCGGGCACCAAGCTTCATAAGCATCTGAAGGCAGATGGCACCTCCAAACCTTGGTCGATGCCCATCAATTCCATCTGCGATAAGACCATGCTCAAGGAGCTGGATGGCATTCAGCAGCCCACGCCTCGCGAGCGTATGGATCGCAGTATCGTTAGACCCATCATTGGCACCAAGGATCGATTTGGGCTGGGCGTGAAAAAAAAGTGCGCTGGTCGGATGATCTAGCTGAAGAGCTGCATAAGCCAGTCAGACGCAAATTCGAAAAGAGGCGCATGGTGGTAGGTGGGATTGACGAGACCTTGGCAGCTGATCTCGTAGATATGAGCGCCTTCTCCCGTGATAATCGAGGCTTCAAATACCTCTTGAGCATCATCGACGTCTTCTCCAAGTATGGTTGGTTGGTGCCACTCAAAGATAAGAAAGGTGCGACTGTGCGAGATGCCTTCCGGATCGTCTTCAAGGATCGCAAGCCCGAGAAGCTATAGACCGATAAGGGCACGGAATTTTATAATCGTGAGATGAAGGATCTCCTGCAGAAGCATGGGATCGATCTCTACTCTACGGAGAATGAGGAGAAATCGAGCGTAGTGGAGCGCTGGAATCGCACCATGAAGGAGAAGATGTTCAAGTACTTCTCAGCCAATAGCACGCGCAGCTACCTCCCCATCTTGGATGATCTCGTCCGCCAGTATAATACCACCAAGCATCGATCCATCAAGATGACTCCCATCGATGCCAGCAAGAAAGAGCACGAGGCTAAGGTCTTTTGGAATCTTTACGGAGATCTCCCACCCATGAAGCCTCATCGATTCGACGTTGGCGATAAAGTCCGGATCATCAAGAAGAAGCGCACTTTCGAGAAGGGATATACTCCGCACTGGACTGAGGAAGTCTTCACCATCTTTCAGACCCTAGCGACGCAGCCACCGACCTATCGCCTCAAGGATTTTCACGATGAGGAGATTCAGGGATCCTTCTACGAGCCCGAGCTCCAGCGCACCGATCAGGAAGTCTATCGCATCGAAGATATCCTGCGTCGACGAACCAAGGATGGGGTGAAGGAAATCTTCGTGAAGTGGTTGGGATATCCTAAGTCTTTCAATTCATGGGTCAAAGAGTCCGACTGGCAATGAGGCTTTCCGGTCTCGATCAAGGGAGACCAGAAAGCCTTGATTTACGCATGCTTCAGCTCGACGAAGAGCCTCACTGCGTCTAGATCTGCCTGCAGGCGCTCGTAAACGGCTTTGGTGATGGGCTCATTATCCGTCTGGGGGAGTGGGAGATTTAGCACGTGATATTTCTGCATGTCTAGATTCGTAGTCATCAAACCACCATTGGTCGAGACGCACTCTGACTTATCGACTTTGGTCACCAGCTTTTTGGTAAGGTCTTTGAGGGATGCGTCGTACTCCTTTTGCATTCGCTTGATGGTCATCTGCATCTACTTCATTTCCGAATCTAGGTCGTCCGTATCTTTCATACTTTCTTTCAGCTGCTGAGTGACCCATTTCTTCGTTACAGCGTCTGAGCTATTTCTCGGTAATCCAAGACTGGTGATGCTATGATCGTTCATATTGAGATCCTGAAGCATCCGCCATACTGGCATGCGCTTCCTCGAGTGAGATCCAAATTTATCCATTTATGTATAGGTCGAAGATGACCTCCTCGAGCGTCCTACCTTCCGAAAGAAGCTTCAAGACGTGCAAGCAAAAGTGCCCACAGACCACGTCGCCACGACGCTGAAGCTCATCAGTTATATAGAATTTCCGGTCTCAGATAGTCGACGATCTCGTTGGGTGAGGGTAGGCCATAGGGATCGAAGTAGACTTTGAGTCCTCCATGCTTATGCCAGCACGTCCAGTGCGTGCCAGGGCCATCGCGATCGATGTGATTCAAGATGCCACATTCGATGGGGCGTGGGGTGGTTGGTAAGGCATTGCGCATGAATACCCCTCTGAAATGGGGGATATGAAGAACCTTTGCAGCTTCCTCCAAATCTAGATTCGAGAGGGGTTGGTGGGGAAGAAGGATGCTATGCACTCGTATGCTGCTCATTTATCTAAGTATGTCAGTCTGGATGGGCATCCGCACCCGTCAGAGCCTACTAAGTGCAGAGGGGCTTAGCCATGGGTGATTCGATAGTGTCCATGAGCAAGGGTGCTGATGCCATCGGGGAGGATGTGACGCTTGCCGTCTTTAGCAGAGAGAGCGATCTTGTTGATCTGCTCAGCGTAGATCTGATGGATATGGCTCCGGAGGATATTCATTGGACGATGGATTTCTTGCTGGGTGGTGAGGCATCGCTTGTAGTCCTCGAAGGCGATGCTGCGCTTGATGACGCTCTTGGTGACTCCTTTCGCCTTCTTGGTGATCTCACCGTTATCCACCTTGAAAGCGTATAGCTTCGCTCGAAGCCCCACGAATTCAGTCATAGCCTTGCCAGCGCACTCGTCCTTGAATTTTCCGAGGATCTTCTTATTCACGCCAGTGGGGATGCCAGAGGAATGCTCGTCTGGGAAGTTAGACGTATCGAATTTTTCCTGGACGTGCGGAGCGATATCCTGGTAGAAGTCGTCGGTCTGGATCTCATAGGCCAAGCTGTCTGTGTCGGTGAAGAGAAGCCGGGCCTTATCACCGTACGTCTTCCTCATGAATCCATAGTGGAAATCATACATGAGAAGCTTCGAAATATCCAAGATGCGGGCTCCTAGATAGACTGGCTTATCGAATTTCAGCTTGGTCTTCTTCATGTGGACGGCTGCTAGATTCTCGGTGAAGACCACCCGACGTTCGAAGTTAGGCTTGGCAACGAGCTTCAAGGCCTGCTTCTCGGTGGTGACCAATCTAACGTCTACGCGCTTCCGGATATTCTCCATGGTCTTGTCAAAGACCGAATTATTCATGAGTTTGAAGAAATTCTTCTCGGAGTCGGTCTTGGCCTTGGCGTGAAGAGCGGTATTTAGGTCGATATATTTCTTGAGCCATTTGGATTGCCTGAACCTGATGATCCGATGGACTTTGGCGAGCTTCATTCCCCGCTCCCGATACATCTTCAGATTTCGATAGTGGAGGACGTATTTCTCACGCTTGCCTAGATGAGGCACCAGCTTGCGGACTTTGTTGATCTCCACGTTCTCGGGCGCAAGAGGGTAGTCGTTGTCGGTGTCGTGAAGATCCTTCGGATATTCGAGATCGCATTCCACCATGGCCCCATATTCGTGGTCATCGGGATATTCCAAGATCTCCTCCGGCTCCACCCATTCGAAATCTCCTGTGGGGAGAGGCTGAGACATTGCCCATCCGTAAAGATTATTGGCGTCGAGGTAGGTGAGATGCTTGGTGGGCTGAGAGGCGTCGTACGTGCTCATGTAGGGATTATTGGCCTGAGCGTGGCGATGGGAGATCATGGCGACCCCTCCTCTGGTGCCCCTCTCGAACATTAGCAGCATGTCCGGATCGGAGAGAAGCTCCAATCTTTGCCCACTGATTTTGAGGGCAGCGTCGTAAGACAATCCGGGTGATGTGTAGTAGTGTGCAGGATCAAGCCCATAGTGAGTCTGGCAGATATCCCTGAAATTCCCGAAGATGTCGGTGAGCAGCAAGACGTCGGTTTCTAGGTATAAATTGTGATAATCTCGTAGGGTCTTGCATTCGAAGGCCTCCCAGACCTTCTGATCGTGCGCGTAGTCTTCGTCGGTGATGTCCTCCCCGGAAAGTGTGCGGTAGAAGACTTCCTTGGGTGGAAGCTGGGTCTCTTTCAGCTTAGCCTCCCCATCCATATAATCGTAGGGAAAAACTCCCTTCCGAATCATCAGCTCGTGACGATCGCCGAATCTCGCTTTCATGGTCTTGAATTGGTCGGGGGTGAGATTCTTGGCTAGCTTATCCAGCGGGCTGAGCGTGAAGCGCAGCGAATCGACGAATCTCATTTCTAGATCTCCCACCTTCTTGGAGAAGCTGATATACTTCTCATCGGTATTGGGGTTGCAGTCGATCTTACCCCCAGAGAATCCAAGCTCCTTGACGAAGATGTGGGAATCATACCCACTCAAGTTGTGGAAGAAGATGGGGACGTGCTTCGGGAGCTGAAAGTCTAGATTGCACTCGTTGTGTGCTGCGCCTCGATATTTCCCAGTAAGATGGTCGTGGTCCCGAACCTTATCTAATCCCAATTCATCCCCGCAAATGTGGCAGTGCGTGCTTTCTTCGAAGCTCTCCTTGTCCTCGTCGGTCATCACCATGGGCTTATTCTCCTTGTATAGCTTACAAATGGTCTGCACTTCCTCCTCCATACACTCCACAAATTTCTTGGCTGCATCCTCACTGCAATAGATGACCCGATCTTTGTAGTCTCCATGAGCGTACTTCACGTAATAGCAGAAGCCTGATGGTCGCTGAAGCTGGTAGGCCTTCGTGTAGGAGTGGGATGGATCGGGCTGGTAGGTGCTGAGCTTCTCCGTGAAGCACTCGAAATCCGCGTAAATCGCGAAGGGGACTCTCATCGTCTTTTCGTGGTTTTGGAAGGCTAAGGTGGTCCCTTCTTCTGGCATCTCGATCCTGACGGCTTCTTTCTGACTGCAATATTCCATGTGCTCGTCCAAAATATCTTGCCTGGAAAAATGGCTGAGGCATCTTCGGCAGAAGAAAAGCTCATGACCGTGCTCCGTCATCTGAGAGCTCAGAAGTCGAGAGAGGCTCTTGATCCAGCAGTAATGCTGCTTGTCCTCGTGGGTTAGGAAGAGGAGATCTACGTGAGTGGAGCCCCTATTCTTGGATATCCTGAGGGGATAGATCTGAAGATCCTCTTCCCCATCTTCACCCTTCTTTACACCATCGAAGCCATAGACGTTGACGTTGATGGCGGGATTCTGCCTCTCGAACTTATCGATCGCCTTGAGCGAGACTGGAAAGTCGATGTCGTCGAAGTTGAGCTCTTTCTCCCATGGTTTGTACTGCTTCACTCGGCTGGCATGCTTACGATCCACCTCAGTATTGTGAAGAGCTGATAGGACAGCCCACTGGATGCAGCGATCATCCTCATTCCTCACATTGATAATGGCTTTCTTCTGATTCAGCTTCTGTGGGAGTGGTATGAAGGATCTACTCTTGAGTGGTTTGAATTAGTTGAGGTGGATTTCTAGCTTCACGACGTACCCGAAGGTCCATCCGCTCCCTTCGCGCATGTACTTAGCCATATTTTCCTTAATCTTCTCCATCATGAAGACAATCTCCAATTCGAGGTCAGATGATTGGGTGAGGGTAGCAAGAGCTGATCGGAAGTAAGGGGTGATGTAGATATTTTCTCCGGTCGCGGGGTTAGTCTTCACCATTTCTGCTAGGAGCACTAAGTGCACCTTCAATCCCTTCTTTGGCGAGAGCATCTGAGATGGTGGTGAAGATCGTGCTCCGACTTACTTTGAGATATGTGGTCACGTCATGCGACTTTACGGGTTCAATGACGACCGTGCCAAATACACCATTCAGCGCTTGACGCCTATCGGTGACCTTGATCTCATCCTCGACTGGGGCATTTTTGATATCTTCTTCAACCAGCTGAATGAGATCCTCTCTCTTGAGTCGGGAGTACTTGGTGAGGCCACGATTCTTGGCAAGTGCTTTCAGCTGCTTCTTGTTGAAGACTTCTTGGCGATCAAATTTACGGGTGGTTTTCTCCTCGATGAGCTTCACCAAGGCCTCCTTACTTTTCCTGCTGATCCCCCTCAGACCCTCATCCTTAGCTATTTGACGGAGGGTCTTCATGGTTTCTTTGACCACCATCTTACCCTCGACGGGAATGGTCTCCTCTTCTTCCGTCTCGCGTGGTTGCCTATTATGTCTCCAGCAGAGACCATCCTTCCCGGGCTTGCTCTTGCAGAACTGCCCCTTCTTCCTCTTGAGTGGGTAGCC